>JAVTVY010025885.1:0-109594 GCA_036873755.1 Hanleya hanleyi
CAAATGTATTTTCAATAACTACCAATGTAACTGTAACCTCACTCACTTTTGGGGTTCAAGCTCGGGGCAGGGCGGGCCGGGCCGGGCCGGGAAAAACCCCGGAGGTTGAACATCCGGACGTCTAAGAGAACATTGGAACTCTTCTGGGTTTGGAGGTGAAACCCGGAAGTGACGTCACAACCCACGTGACCTGCGCAGCAGAATGGAAACGACACCCTAGTCTAACCCCCTCACATAGGCTTCACATGGATACCTCACTCGATCCCATCGGCCCACTAGTGGCCCACCTAGACCCCAAAACGTCCATTTCCATACCCTTTGTCCACTGCGCATGCGCAGAGTTACGATATTTCAACCCTGCACTCACCCCATCAGATGCCCCCTCACCCAGGATTCACATTGATACCTCACTCGATCCAATCGACCCACTAGTGGCTCCCCTAGATCCCAAAACGTCTATTTCCATACACTTTGTCTATTGCGCATCCGCAGAAAGACGATATTCCTACCCCACATCCATCCCATCGGTTGCCCCCTCACATAGGCTTCACATTGACCCCATCGGACCATTAGTGGCCCACCTAGATCCCAAAACGTCCACCCCGTATGGACCTATACACCCATAGCCATGCAGTATAGGCCTATGGGCCTACCCAGGCCTCGGTGACTTTTTCCAAAAATTTCACCGTTTCACTCCGGGACCCTTCCCATCGTGTTCTAAATGACGAGACGTGAAAAATAAATCCAAGCAACCCATATCACAATGAACGTGTGTGAATTTCCCAGGTTGAACCTATAACCCCCATTGCCAGCCTATGGGCCTATATACAGACCTCGGTGACTTTCCCCAAAAATTTCACCGATTCGCTCCTATTGTCATTTTCTTGGCGAGACGAGAAAAACGCGACCCCACAAGCCATAGTAACACCCACGAAAAAAAATGACCATCCCCATACCCCATACAGGCATTTTCCCTTATATTGTATGATACAGACCCCTATTGTAGAGGTAAAGTCCGTGTTCCGCTTTTTATAGTTTCGGAAAACAATCCTAATTTTACATGCACCCACCCCATTGACTGGATAGGCAGGCCCCAATAAGCCCGGGGACCGATATTAGCCCTTTTGGCTAGAGTTGATAGGTGTTTTCCCCTAATTTAGGGGTAAAGTCCGTTTTCCGCTTTTTATAGTTTCGGAAAAAAATCCTAATTTTACATGCACCCACCCCATTGACTTGATAGACAGGCCCCAATAAGCCCGGGGACCGATATTAGGCCTTTTGGCTAGAGTTGATAGGGGTTTTCCCCTATTTTAGGGGTAAAGTCCGTGTTCCGCTTTTTTTTCCGGAGAAATTTTACATGCACCCACCCATGACTGGATGCCCCTTCACGAATGCTTCACTTTGATACCTCACTCGACCCCATCGGACCATGCAGCGTATTTCAAGTCTAGGGACTAGACTTTTCTTCCGCGGAAGCTTTTTCCCGCGACCGCATCACCACCAGACCGCATCACCGCGGAGGAATACATACGCAGCTGGTGGCGCCCCCTGGCGCCACAGAGGTAAAAGGCGATGGGGCGTCCCCTACACCTTTAACCTGGAAACAGCGCCCCCTGGTGAATGCAAGAGTTATCTCCCCCGGCAAAATAATAACGGATTTCACGTCTCCCTACTACTGACCATATCCAGATAATACCCATTTAGCGCTGTCTGGGAGGGTATGGCATCTCCAAGTTAGACACCCAAAAATGGGTCAGAAAGATAGATAGATGTATTAGGAAGATATCTAGACCACTCTAAAAGTGGCGCAAATTCGATTTATGAGTGATTGAGAGCAACAAATACAGACCCTTCAGAAATGTACTTAATAGCACACATTTTGAAGCATTCTGCTCAAATTTATATTCACAGGGAAGAAAATTTATTGGGGAAAACATGGTCGTATTCGTGTTATGAAAGACATAATGGTTGTCGAAACATATCGATTTTCATGAAGGATACTACTTCCACATAGCGCGATTTAGAATATCAAAACGGGAATAAGTAATAAGGAATAACTTCCGTCCCCTTAAAAAGATACAAAGTAAGCTTTTGTTAGACCGAATGTTTGTTTGAACGCAAATCAGTAATCCTCAATGTGAGTTTGAGTAAACGAAAGAAACCAGCTTTATGGACGAATACTTGGTTCCTGAATAAATATTATTGTAAGTAAAACAAAATTCACTGTTGATAAATAATCGAGTTAATACTACAAACAGCATTTATCTGAAACTAGGATTGACAACGATACCTGACGCCAAGTCAAATATGTATCTCTGGTGTGTATTAAAGTGTATTTAGAAATGAAGATTTCGAAAGGCCGATATTGAAATAAAAGTTTCAATAGAGAGTGCAATTGCAACCCCTATTGAAATATTATGTATTTAATTCAATAAGACTCCATATAACTAAGCGTCAACCGATATAGGAATAAATGCCCTTTTCTTTCCGATATTGATTATTGTCTCCCACCACAACGTGGGGGTGGGGCATTGACATTCTAGGCGTTCGTCCATCCTTCCTTCCGCAGTAACCATGTAAACAAGATATCTCGAGAACAAATCAAGTGATCAAGTGCAAGCTTGGGTATTGGACGCCGACGTGAGGACAGTTTTTAGTGTTTTTTAACCGACCTGCGTAATCGAATATGGTCGCCAGGCGCCGTTAACTCCAAACCTTGAGAACGCGATATCTTGATAATTAAACACATGCTCGACTTCAAACTAGGCTGCTGCATTCAGACCAACTATAGAGTACCACTGGGGTTGTTTCTCACCGTTTGGCGTAATCTTAGAAGACCCTTGTTGCAAACTTAAATGAAAAATCTACCTTAAATGAAAATTCATTTAAGGTAGCACGGTCTACCTTAAATGAAAAAGAAATTTATTTAAAGCAATTTTTCCCTTGTTAAGTTGCAAGTTAAATGAAAAAAAACTTTGATTTCATGTTGAGGCAAGCGGAGCCGATTGCCAATTCCAAAGTTACTCTATGCTTACTCTAGGAACGCTAATTATTAAATATGAAAAGTTAGCCCCCCCCCCCCCCGAGTAGAAGAGAAATAGACAGTTGAGGCCCAATCTTATATGTAATGCTCCTTAAAATAGTGTGCTGTTACTTAATATGTTATGCTCCTTAAAATAGTGGGTTGTTACTTATTATATAATGCTCCTTAAAATAGAGCATCACCTCAGTTCTATTTTTAGGTTCTGGCATCATTGTTAGTACACCTGTTCTATTGTTATTTTCTGTTCCTTCGTCTTTAATTCTCGACAGACTTGCACGTCGCATCTAGGTAGAACAATGGCCTCCTCATAAACAAAAAGCGATGAGTCACGCTATTCATTGTCTTCATAGCTAAATTTTTATCTACCCACACACTGACATTATATGGAAAACCCCTGTCCTATTGTTATTTCCTGCTCCTTTGTCTTTATTTCTTGACAAACGTGCCCCACACCTATGCAGAACATTAGTCTCCTAATAAACAAAGAGTGGTGAGTCAAACTATTTTTAATTTCTCTGCTTCTTTGTTATTTCTCAAGTACAGACTTGACTCCGCGTCTATGCTGAACAATAGTCTCCCCATAAACAAAGAGTGGTGAGTCATGCTCTACATTATCATCATAGCTGAATGGAAGGAATTTGTCTACGCCCACATATACTATAATGCATGTTGTCTTAAGTTTTATCGGACAGGTCCCATCCCATAACTAAAAATCTCTCCACAAAGGTCATAGTGTTTCCGCTTTTCGCTTTCTCTACTACTCATTTTGTCTTGACTTTAAATACGCTTTATTTACTATTCATTATATTACTATAGTCTACCCCGCGCGGTTTAATAGTAGCTCATTTGGAGCAAGGATAGTCCAATCATGCGTACATGATATTGCTTTCCTTCTATACTACTCCCTCATTTTTTTCCCTCTCGTTAAATTCAGTGTGTATTATGTTTACTATAAAGTCTGTATAATGGGACCGAGCCATGTAATCGTTTACAAGTGATTTGAGTGACTAAATATCGAGGGGCATTTTGAAAATATAGAATTATTGTGCATAGTTGGAAGTCCTCTTTCGGAACATCTCTTTAGTCCCTAAAAGGATGTTTATCATCATTGTGGGTTGATTTACCGGTTAATGTATTAACCGTACTGGGGCGGTAGCGGTGAGGGAGGACCACTTCGGCTGCCTTGTTGGGACCCGCCTTACCTCACCGTGTGGGAAAGATACATTGTCCGGTGACATTATATGGAGA
Source organism: Hanleya hanleyi (assembly GCA_036873755.1). Classification (NCBI taxonomy): domain Eukaryota; kingdom Metazoa; phylum Mollusca; class Polyplacophora; order Lepidopleurida; family Hanleyidae; genus Hanleya; species Hanleya hanleyi. The sequence continues at coordinate 4,292 of JAVTVY010025885.1, forward strand.
AAACTCCTGTTCTTTTGTTTATTATTTCCTGTTCTTTTGTCTTTAATTTTCGACAGACTTGCACGCCGCATCTAGGTAGAACAATGACCTCCCTATAAACAAATGGGCTTACAACTTTGATTTTCCCATACATGGCCACATCCTAGAGCAGATAACAATTTTCGCAGAAACGGCAGGTGTGGGCAAACATTAAATTTAACCATATTTCCTGGTTGTTGGTGTGTTCATGGATGTTCCTCACACGGCCTGGGTAAATTTATACACAATAAACTCCTGCAAAAAGACAGATATAAAAGCTTACCATACTTATATTGACGCTGAATTTCAACGAAATTCAACCATATAACCATCATTCCTAAAACATATTTTTTTTATCTTATCAAACGTTGCGCAATGGAAACAGCTGTCCACAGTAAAGGGCAAATAAATTGAATTGAATAGCCGACTACATGTACAAATCTCTGGTTTGTTTCTTAACCAGGCACCATGTAAAACTTTAATCATTATATACCACACCATTTCATTTTTAACAATCCATTTCTCCCAAAAGAGGCACTTAATTATGAGTGTCCTTTCATATACTCACGGTCGATCGCGTGGCACGTGTGAAAGCATACATGCTTCAGTAGCCATGTTGATCTTGATCAATTTAACTCATGGAATGCCTCCAGTCTAGTCTGTACAGGCCAGGCTATAATAGGCTTTAATGGCACGAATGATTCCCTTGCGGGTTTGTTTTATCCCTAAGAAGATGTATGCCGTCATTTACATCTGACGACGATACAGCCCACCAATCTCCAATGTACGAGTTGTCACAGCGAAACAGCTCACCAATTACCAGTGTACGAGTTGTCAGAGCATTTCCATCATAGCTCTCTATATTTGTATCTAATACCGCTTATGCCGGTGCTAGGGGCCGTGTGGTCATATCATCCAGGTTGCCACATGAACAGGTACAATAAAAGCGTACCTGAGATACAACACATATCATGAATCGTTAGATTCTTGGTATGTGCTTTAGAATAGGTTAACCAGAAGACTATTCTGTGAAGTCATGTGACGCAGTCAGTATGTCGGCACCTCTTCCCACTTCCCTTATATGTGTTGTAATTAAAACATTTAACAGCCAGAGTATAATTATATATATATAAATAAATGGTGAATTTGAATAGCTCTAATATATGGCTAAATTCCTTTACGGGTAAACACTCATTTATGGACGCTTTGGTAAAATCGGTTAATTTATTCCCTGCGCGTGCCATGTCTTTGTTCCGTTTTCATTGCGGCCTATAGCATAATTTCGAGTGTTATCGTCATTTATTCATGTAAAAAAATCGATATCGAAATTATGGAGGCACATATGTGCTTGTTTAAACTAGCTTTTCTACAGATTACTGATAATTGATTAGTGATATTAATATTTCTAATACATGTTAATAAAATAGATGTTTCAAGGTTTAGAAATATATGAAATATGCAATTACTTCAAAAGGTGTTGAAGGTAAAAATTCACAATTTTACTCAAAATTTATTATTTTTTTCCACCGCGGTTGAAATAGTTTCAACCACGGTTGAAATACTTTTCACCGCGGTTGAAATACTTTCCACCGCGGTTGAAATACTTTCCACCGCGGTTGAAATAGTTTCAACCGCGGTTGAAATAGTTTCAACCGCGGTTGAAATACTTTCCACCGCGGTTGAAATAGTTTCAACCGCGGTTGAAATACTTTTCACCGCGGTTGAAATACTTTCCACCGCGGTTGAAATACTTTCCACCGCGGTTGAAATAGTTTCCACCGCGGTTGAAATACTTTTCACCGCGGTTGAAATAGTTTCAACCGCGGTTGAAATAGTTTCAACCGCGGTTGAAATACTTTCCACCGCGGTTGAAATACTTTTCACCGCGGTTGAAATACTTGAAATTGTTAAAACCAGAAAACAACTTTATATCTCGGAAATGAATCGATGTCAATGGCAAGAAATTACAGAAAACGCGAAAGTGAAATCTTGAAAACTAGTAAAAGGCAGAAAATTGCAAAAATCAATGCATGGCCCTAACAAGCCACCGTAAAAAACAGTTCATCTTGTTAAGAGCCAACGGAATTTATATTTGAAGAAAAAAATTATCATTGTTTTTAATCGGAATGAAAAGGTCACACAAGGTCGAAAAGGTCACACAAGGTCAAACAAGGTCATCTATAGCAGGGTGGAATCAAATACGGTTATATCGACTATGTTTGGTAAAGAATACTTGCCTGCTGAATATACGTTTGTGAGATGATGTTTTGGTTCTAGATTATAGTAGGCCGGCCAAAGACACGAAATGTAACTTTTGATGGCATTGTTTGTTACAAATGGGTACCCATGCTAAATTAGTTCTTTGTGTGCTAGGGTTCAAGGTGGGAGGGGATACCACCCAGATTTTGGACGTTAAAGGTCATTTCGGGGTCACTTTTGAGGTTAAATAAGGTCAAAATTGGTAAAAGTCGTTCCTAAATTAATTTCCATTGTGATGTTTGTTATCAATGGCTATCCACGCTAAATTGGTTTTATGTACTGTATGGTTTTAGCACAGGTATGGCTGGCTCGTTAATTATTGGAATTGAGGTCATTTTAGGGTCATTTTACGGGTCAGATGAGGTCAAAAATGCTGTTTTTTCATATATTTTGTGCTGTTTGTTATTTACTTTTGTATGCAGTGTGGTTCAAGGTAGGATGGATACTAAGACAACTTTGACAATTTGAGGTCATTATCAAGTCATTTCGAGGTCAAATAACATCCAAAGATGGCCAAAAGATGGGCCTTAAAACAATTTAAAACATTTTTGTGTGAAATTCCTTGTAAAGAAATGGGTATCAAATCTGAAGTAGTTCTACGTGGTGAATTTTTAGATATTAGTGTAGGGTAATTCAGCGTTTTTTGTTTGTTAATTTTGGTAACATCCATTTTCTTATAGACTGAACCTTCCCGATCAATATATTTGTTGGTCCGAAGGTTTCTTACTCGAGTCTGAAGTAGTTTGAGTTAACCCTTTCTGGCCTGAGTGATAGAGGGTTCGGAAATTTAGTGCCCTTTTAAACATTCTCGGTATCACCAGAATGATTAACAATCGAGAGCAAAGACTTTCCGTACTTTTGGAATATTATATTTGGCTAATTTTGAGCCTAATTCTAGTGATTAGCCATCATGCGTTAATCCAAAATGGCGCTCATGTGGATTCATCCATAAATTGCCCTTTTTCAGGTTATTCATATAATAGTCATTGTGCAAATTGGTTAACACAAAGGAATCTCCCATCAAGCCTAGTATCTTTCGCCTATTTTGAATCTGCTTATTTTTCAACTTAAAATACGATGTTTTAAATCAAACTGGCGGACAGGTGGGGCAATCTGAAAATCACATTTTTCATGTTGCTCGTGTAGTTCAAGGCATTATTAGACATTATTATCTCACTGCGCAAATTTATCAAAACCGAGGGATCCCTATGCACAGCCTAACAGTTTATTCCCATTTTGCATCTGCTTACATATGCCAAAGATCAAGATTTGATGGTCAAATTCAAAATGGCGGCCATATGGGGTCATCTGAAAATCACACTTTTTCCTGTTGCTCGTGTAGTTCAAGGCAACTGAGTTCAAGGCATTATTCTTAGCCCATTCTTACCTCACTGAGCAAATGTATCACAACTGAGGGATCTCTATGCATAGCCTAGCATCCTTTGTCCATTTGGAATCTATTTACATATGCCAAAGATCAAAATCTGATGGTCAAATTCAAAATGGTGGCCATATTGGGTCATCTGAAAATCACACTTTTTCCTGTTGCTCGTGTAGTTCAAGGCATTATTCTTAGCCCATTATTCAAATTTAGCAAAACCGAGGGATCTCTAAGCATAGCCCAACATCCTATGCCCATTTTGAATCTATATACATATCCCACAGATCAAGATTTGATGGTCAAATTCAAACTGGCGTCCATATGGGGTCATCTGAAAATCACACTTTTTCCTGTTGCTCGTGTAGTTCAAGGCATTATTCTTAGCCCATTATTCAAATTTAGCAAAACCGAGGGATCTCTAAGCATCATATGCCCATTTTGAATCTATATACATATCCCACAGCATTTGCGTACATTTCGCCATCCATAAGATGGCTTGCGAATCGTGTATCTCCATTATCGCGGAGCGATATCCGGTGTTTTACCGGATTCTGTTCGGCCTTCATCCGGCGGAGAACAGACTCGAAAACTCTGATAAATTAGAGGTTTTCATACATACCCCGGAAACAGATATTGCTTGGGCTTACAAAATATACAGGTATGAATAACTTTCGTATCATCCAAGTGGTGTGGTAGATCTGTAATTTTGAACAAGTAGATCATCACATGACTCGAAAATGGCGGGTTACGTTGGGGTTACGTCGGTAGACTTTAGCCGATTGGCTGACGAAGTCACGTGGTATTGATTTATGGAAATTCCCTCCTGCAGTTGCCGAAAGTAGGCTGAACATGGATACACACGATCCCAGGGTCAGTCTTACCGCGTATAGATGACCGAGATGGTTACAGGTTGATCCCACAGATCAAGACTTGATGGTCAAATTCAAAATGGCGTCCATATGGGGTCATCTGAAAATCTTGTTGCTCATTTAGTTCAAGGCATTATTCTTACCTCACTGAGCAAATGTATCAAAACTGAGGGATCTCTATGCATAGCCTAACATCCTTTGTCCATTTGGAATCTATTTACATATGTCTAAGATCAAGATTTGATGGTCAAATTCAAAATGGTGGCCATATTGGGTCATTTGAAAATCACACTTTTTCCTGTTGCTCGTGTAGTTCAAGGCATTATTCTTAGCCCATTATTCAAATTTAGCAAAACCGAGGGATCTCTAAGCATAGCCCACACCCTATGCCCATTTTGAATCTATATACATATCCCACAGATCAAGATTTGATCGTCAAATTCAAAATGGCGTCCATATGGGGTTATCTGAAAATCACACTTTTTCTGTTGCTCATGTAGTTCAAGGCATTATTCTTACTTAACTGAGCAAATGTATCAAAACTGAGGGATCGCTATTCATAGCCTAACATCCTTTGTCCATTTGGAATCTATTTACATATGTCTAAGATCAAGATTTGATGGTTAAATTCAAAATGGCGGCCATATGGGGCCATCTGAAAATCTCGCTTTTGGCCGTTGCTCGTATAGTTATTATTCTTAGCTCATTATGCAAATTTATCAAAGCTGTGAGATCTCCAAGCATAGCCCAACAACCTATTCTCTTTTTGAATCCACTTACGTATCCCTAAGATCAAGATTTGATGATGAAATTCAAAATGGTGACCATATGGGGTCATCTGAAAATCATATTTTTTCATGCTGCTCGTTTACTTAAAGGCACTATTCTTCGCTAATTGTGCAAATTTATCAAAACAGAAGGATCTCTTAGCATAGCCTAACAACGTACGCCCATTTTGAATCTATTTGCATATCCCCAAGATCAAAATACGATGTTCAAATTCAATATGGCAACTGTGTGGGGTTATCTGAATCTCCTGTTTTCCATGTTGCTCCTGTATATGAAGGCGTTGTTCTTAGTTGATTGTGTAAATTTATCAAAACCGAAGGGTCCCCACATCATAGCCAGATATCTTTTGCCCATTTTGAATATATTTGCTTAATCGTAGTTAAATTCAAAATGGCGACCATAAGAAGTCATCCGGAAATTCTTCTTTCTTTAGTTTGCTGTTAGAATAATTTTCTGGGTACAAACTTGTTTAAATTGAACAGAATAACGCCATAACTTATTACATTATGCCTATTTTTATTCTGTTGGCATAATCTTCAGCTGAGAATACAATTATTAAATTCAAACCGGTAACCATGTGGGTTCATCTAAGACTCATATTCTCATTTTGATCGTATAATTCAAGGTATTGTGATTACATGGAGCTGAAAGTAGCAATCTCTCAAAGCCAAGACCCTTCACAAAACAAGTCGATCTGACTATTTATGGGCCTAGTTTGGCTCTATTCGTACAATCATCAGCTGGAAAAATAATCATCGACAGACAATATAACGGTTACATAATGGTTATTATGCCTACCATAAACCCTACACCACATACAACTAATTCCGTCTGTCTACCCATTCGTAACAATTAGTATGTAGATATTAATTTATAACCGATTTGAACTCATTTTTGACCTCATTTACCAAAAATTTACCCTAAAATGATCTTAATTTGAATAATTAACGTGTTATCTATGACTAATTTAAAACTTACACTACATACTACTGATTCAATTTGGATACTCATTCGTAACAATTATAATACTGTGAATATTAATTTATAACCGATTTTCACCAACTTTTGACCTCATTTGACCCAAATATGACCCAAAAATGACCTTAATTCTAATAATTAACGTGTTGTCGATGACTACATCCAACCCTACACTACAATCAATTGATTCAACTGGAATTCTCAATTGTAACAATTAGTACTGTGCATATAACCGATTTTCACAATTTTTTTACCTTATTTGACCCAAAAGTGACCCTAAAATGACCTTCATTCTTATAATAAGCGTGTTATCTATGACTACCTGACACTCTACACTACTTACAACTAATTCAGCTTGGATACTCATTGGTAACAACTAATGCGCTGGATGTTAATTTATAACCGATTTTTACCCATTTTTGACTTTATTTGACCCAAAGAGTGACCCCAAAATGACCTTAATTGACCAAAATCAGGGTGGTATCCCCTCCTACCTTGATCCCTACCACTCAAAGAACTAATTTAGCATGGGTACTCATTTGTAACAAAAAATGCCATCGAAAGTTTTTAAAAGCGTTTTTGAGGTCTTTGGCCGGCCGACTATTACATGAATAATTGAATTCTGGCAGGGATGTCCTGTCTGGCATAATGGGAGACAACCCGGTTCGGAGGATGGGACTACACCTACACCCGACTATGTTATCCTCAACCTCCTCACAGTAATAGGCAACCAGAATAGCAATTACAATACATACAAATTCCAGGTCACAAACCACTATTGAATTTTCAGGAATCAGATTATTATCAGCACTTGACTTCCGGCGAAGACTGATTAGCCATTATACCTGGTCGGATCAGAAACGGTCTGTGACGTAGTTTAAAATGTTTGTATAATCTTTGCCCCTCAAATATATCAAAACCACCTTTTCAAATTGTAGCAGATTTTAGTTGGCTCGTCGCGATATGACTGAAATAATGTTGAAAGCGATGCTAAATCCTATGCACTCACTCACTCACTTAATTGGAAACACATCTGGGCCAATTCGATTGGCCATCTCCGAAATTTGCCGTAATGGTGTATGACGGGAAGGAATCTCTGGCGGCTTTATCTCGAAAAATGGTGGGGATTGTAAGCTGATTTGTTTTATATGTTGGAGACGAATGAACAGGCTACCTATACTGGTGTGGCGAGTCATTTGTGGCGGCGAATATTGGGGGAATATAGTTTCTTTTTCAAGATGTGTTCAGCCAATTTACTACACATAAAGTATGGTGATTTTTTAGTGGTTTCTGACCCTCGGGCTATGCTCGTTCTAAAAATGGAGTAAACAATCAATAAATGCTTCTACTGGAGGCGTCTCATGATTCAAATTTAACCAATCAATACGCCAGTTACATCTCTCCATAACAGTCTGTTAAAGTATGTCCATATGAAACCATACTCATATTGTCTGAGTTTGTGACCTCCTAAACTGATGGTGTATTAACAAAACCTGTATCTGACAGTAGGAGGTATACAATCTGATGACATGTAAATGTGGTGAGACTAACTTTGTATGGAAATTGCGAGTTGGGCTAACTTACGATGAGGTCAAGGGCACATTAAACGGCATGACTTGGTGAGAGCAGTGATGTTATTCGCTGTGGGCAGTTTGCATTATCCAATCATACAGCAGTTACAGAATTCGTAAAGGACCTTGTATCTTTAGATGAGAAAATGGTCCCAGGTAAGAAGCAATATAAATGTACCAAAATAAATTATTTCCACTACAAGAAATTGTTCAATTGGCATGAAGTACAGTCTCGTGATTCTCGAGTAACAGGGCCGTGAAGTAGGGCATTCGGGCAAAATAGTTGATTCTGAAGTGAAAACAATTATTATTGTTCTCTGCAACGATAACCGTTTATCTTCACATGTTTATAGAAAGATATATAAGGTGTTTTTGTCTCAAATTTGGCGATTTTTCACGAATGCACTACTTCACGGCCCTGTTTTTCGAGAATTATGAGACTCAGTGCCTTGAATATTTTTCTGAGTATACAATATTGTACTTCATGCAAACTGCAACCTTTGAAATAAATTGCAAATAAAAATATATCAGCATATACAATTTCAGCAATAAAATTTTACCCTGATTTGTTTTACCCGGACACAAACAAATCGAAAATTGATCGGAATCTTGGATCTGTCTCAACCATCGTCAGTTACAGGCTTCCGCCCAGTCTAAACTTCCACTTGTCGCCACTGCATCAGTAAGACTTGTGCCACATTCTACACTACCATAGAATAAGCAATATAATTGGTTATGATAGTAGAGAGAAAACTGTTATTCAAACTCTTATTTATAGCTTGAGTACCGGTATATAAGAATACTTTTGATTGGTTGGATGTCATCACACTTTTCTCTACAAGCTAATGAAAATGACGGATTTCTTCTGGAAACTTTGAATTGGTGGATATCCTTTCAAACACTGAAGTTTTTATTTCTGTGTGTATTTTACACGACCGAAGTTTCCTAAAACCATTTCATTTTGATCTATTCCTTTCCTTCAGGAGTCTCGGGGTAGGTATGGCGTCCTCCGCTTCAAGAATTGGTGGAATGGTCGGTCCATTTGCCAATTTACTGGTAAGATTTTCGTGAGCGGTTGTTGGGGGGGGGAGCTGGATTAAATGATACACAACGCCCTAAAACAATATCTAAGTGCTGATTCTTATCGTAGTGAAATCATAATTTGTTCAATGAGTATCAAATCCCACACGATATACGACATAGATTTGATATTCGGGTTAGAATTTGTTGGGGCTGATGCGGGGGGGGGGGGGGGGGGGGTGAAAACATGATGCAAGTTAAACATTGCGTTCGTGATTCTTTAGTGAAACCCAAGTAGTAGTATAAGGTGATTTAAAGTCATATTGACCTCTTTGCACTTAAACTTGTTGTGGCGGATTTGTGGCGGAGAGGTCATTGAGTGCACTTGACCTGTAGCATGTACTGACATGTTCTGGATTGCATCAGCCTTGGCTGTGTGCCAAGTGTTGACGACTATAGTTCGGTTAACCTTTGACCTTTGTATTCCTCCGCGGTGATGCGGTCATGTCTGGCGGTGATGCGGTCGCCTCCGCGGAGAAAAAGTAGTCCCCCGAATTCAAACACGCTGCATGGTCCGATTGGGTCGTATGAGGTATCAAAGTGAAGCATTCGTAAAGGGGCATCTGATGGGCTGGGTGTGAGGTTGAAATAGCGTCATTCTGCGCATGCGCGGTGGACCAAGGGTATGGAAATAGACGTTTTGGAGCTAGGGGAGCCCCTAATGGTCCGATGGAGTTGAGTGAGGTATCAAAGTGAAGCATTCGTAAAGGGGCATCTGATGGGCTGGGTGTGGGGTTGAAATAGCGTCATTCTGCGCATGCGCGGTGGCCCAAGGGTATGGAAATATACATTTTGTGGCCGATGTGAACCACTAGTGGTCCAAATGGGTTGTGGGAGGTGTCAAAGTAAAGCTTTTCTCGGGTAGAATCAGAATGGTGTGTTTTTAAGTGCAAGTCGCGTTAATCTGCGCATGCGCAGTTGGTTGTAGTAAGTAAAGTGCCCATTTTGGGGCAGTACATGAATGTATTTGGGGTCGAGATGGGCTATTCACGGTTCGAATGTGTCCCGGAAGGTGTCATCTTGTAGCTCTTGGGGTGTAGACCCCGATTTGGGGGCTGTTCACAGCATCTGTGACGTCATTGGTGACGTCATCAGTAGGAGTAGTAAGTAAAGTGAGCATTTTGGGGCAGTGAAGGATGGTATTTGGTGTAGAGATGGACCATCCTTGGTCCAAATGCGTCATGGGAGGTGTCATGTTGTAGCTCTCGGGGTGTACACCCCAATTTGAGGGATATCCACAGCATCTGTGACGTCATTGGTGACGTCATCAGTACGAGTAGTAGCGAAAGTGGGCATTGTTTAGCAGTGAAGGATGCTACTTGGTGTAGACATGGACCATCCGCGGTGCGAATGCGTCGTGTGATGTGTCATCTTGTAGCAACGCCTACCAGTACCATTCTTAATGCTTCAACGCCCTGGTGAAATAGCTCAGAAGCTCTGATATTCCATGGAATTGTCATTAATTCTTCGAAATGCAGTGACACCCGTCAACGCCCGTCGTTACACCTTAACACTCTAACATAACGCCATGATATAGACCGGAGAGAGAACAACAACAGCAACAACAACAACAACAAGGATGACACATGAGAGAGCAACAACAACAAGAAGTTTTTTCACATAGTTTATTCTCCCCAATGTTACATCATACCCACGCTGGGGGAGCCGCGTTGGGTATGTTTACAATCCAAGAATACTCCTGACCGCCATTTTGTCCTGCCATATTCGTTCTTATCCGTTAGATGTATTCTCGGCTGCTCTTGTCCAATCAGAAGTCGCCATTTCAGAAAGATCCATCTTCGGCCATGTTCGCTCTGAACCGTTTGTTCTAATCGTCATCGGGCAGGCCAGGATACCGTTGAGGAAACATATCCTCAGATAGTTGTTTGTGCATTCTGAGTATCTATCAGTGCATGGGTGAATACTTTCATCCGATGGGGGTGGTGGGTCAGTTTAACCACGAAGAACGTAACATTGGTGACCCTCTCCACTATCCACTTGGTGTTGGGACGCTGTTCATAGGCCCATTCCAAGGGATCCACAGTGTCCAGTTGGGCCAGCATCGTCTCTAGCGACGCCCGATTGGTGATTGTGAAAGGATGGTCGTACACTGGGTTGATGGCACTGGAATAGAAATAGCACAATTCACGCGTCATCTTATGGCATAAGATGTACCCAAATGCTACATTTAATGTGAAGGACGTAGGTTGGTCATTGAAGATGGCTTCCACTTAGCTGCGTAGACGGGCGAGGTCGGTCAGTCGGAAATTGTACAAGTCCAATATAGGGCGATGGCGGTGGAAGCAGTGTCGGATCATGGACCAATGGCGTCGATACATCTCACTCACTGGATGATCTTCGGGTAAGAGATCGCTGGGAACATCCACCGCATCTTCCAGAAAATGTTCGTTGTTGTCAGGCGTATGACTGGAAACAGTAATGCTAGAGACCGGCTGGATATCTAGGCTCTTCTGAGCTGTGGGTATAGGCGGGCTCTCCGTGATCGCATCACCATTGACATTCTCCTCCCCGGGTTCATCTTCAGTGGATCTGTCCCTCCTGGGTGCCTCTTTAGTGGGCAGTTGTCCCTCATACCGTGGTGACGGACCATGAGTCAAACGCTCATGCCGTTTTAACTGACTGGGTCGTCTGAAGAGTTGACCACATTCTTCGCATGGACGCTTGGGTGGCCCATGAATTGAACGTTCATGGCGCTGTAAATGATCTGGGCGCTGGAACGACAGTGTAGGCCTACATATCGTACAGCTATACCGGGCGGTTCCATCGTGCTTGGTAGCCTCATGGCGGCGCAAGTCGTGCCGGCGAGTGAATGATTTCGAGCACGTAGTACAAGTGAACATCTTGGTGGTTGACAGAGTGTCTGATGAAACGGCCAGGCCGTTTCCTTTTTATAGCAAGCTAGCTGTTGATCTATTTTTAGCACAATCAGGTCAACTTGGACGTCAGCGACAAGAACCCGGATGTAGGCGCGGACGTCAGCGACAAGAACCCGGATGTAGGCGCGGACGTCAAACAGGTGCACGCTCTGAATCCACACATGTCCCACATGGGGCATTCATGCTCACACAGAAAACACGCAAGACAGATTTTTGAGATCTCATTTTTTTTTTATTCAGTGAACATCAACAACGTGAGAACAACCACGTGAAAAACTGAAGCCCGGAACAGGGGGGCTTTACGTGAAAAAATTTAAGCCCAGAACGGGACTTGTACATTGAAATGAGCGGCAACCCAGTCATATACGAGTACATCTCGGTCCTCGGCCTTGGGGTACTCGTCAAACATGTGGACGATCGTCTGCATGGAATGTCCCCGACATCGATGGTACAGGTAAAACAAGCAATATTGTCCGCACACACTACTGGTCAAGCTTTGCAACGTTTTGGTATTCCAACACCACGTCTCTGTGCCTTGATCCATGAAGTCTGTTAAATCGGGATGGAGGGCTGGTAGGCCGTACGGGTCAAAGTATTCGCCCCGCTCTTCTGTCAAGTACACGGCCACCCAGTGTTGACCGGGTCGATCCATCGGGTCTGTATTCAGGACGTAAGCAGCGGGATACACACGGTCTAATGGGAACACGTCTCGGGCGAAGACTCCTTGAAATACCATGCGTGTCCCTGGGTCATTCTCCAACACGGTGCGTATCTGGTCTGTATCCATGTTAGGTGGCAAAGTCACACAGGACGTTACGGCTTCTATCGATTTGAATAATGTTGTCAAACTCAGCGTAGCAAATCACATTGATGGTTTTCGGTAAAGGTGTCCTGAAATGCAGTTCCAAGCGTAAGTTGCCTTTCTTGACGAGACTCAGTTGATGATCGTTGTCTAAGGTGGGGGTCAGATCGAAACAGAACAATGTGTATCCTTTGCCGAAATCGTCTCGACTGATCATATTTCCCTCGTCTTGGTTGATTTGGTCAGTTGCTGTGAAGAGGTTCAGATAGCTCCGGATGTAATTGTCCGTTCCAAAGTTAGGTTGTAAGGGGCGTGCCGGTACCTGTTGACCATCCACATGCAGGGCCACGAAATTGATGTTGAACGCTTTTAGGTTGAACGGATTCCTCGAGAGTGTCCCATTATAACTGACGTTCTCCACACAAGCTAGGGTTAAACGCTTGGGCAAACCCCCCAGGAACAGGTTTTCTTGATTGACAATCATATTCCCTTTAGGGACGGAAAAGACCTTGGTCTGTACTCGTCGAATCGGGTACTGGGCTGGTTTTTTCTCCAAGGCTCTGATGCGCCCCAACTGTACACCTGAGCTCGGTTTCACTTTGCGTACAAACAGACTTGCCTCTTGGATGACAATGTTATATTCGAGGTCCTCATTCGGGGCCATCAAGGCAAACGCAGGCGTTGCGCGCACTAGTCGTATTTTGACAGGTACTCCATTCAAGAGGTATCGGTCCTGCATGAATAAGTCCGCATGCAGACGTCCCATCATATCGACCGATTGACTCTCTGCTGTGAAATCCACTCTCTCCGTGTAGCCGGCATTATCAGGACTCGCTTCCATGTTGCCTGGGGTATCTCGGTAGAACAACGGGGCTGTCAAATACGACTTTTTAGCGTCACGCCCGTAGGATAACAGTGTCTCGATGTAGGCTCGGTACGGGTACGTGTTCGTTGAGGCGCTCACCAGTTTATCACTGAGGGCTATATCCACTTGCTGGAATAGCGAATGAAGCCAGAGATTCACTGGACCCACGGGTGCATCTGCTTTGAGGACTTTCACATATAGGTACGTATGGGCTAAATCCAGGTAGGTCGTATCTGCGTTGGTGATGGTGAATTCAATGGGGCCTGTGGCTGTAATGCTGGAAAGGGGGAGATGTTCCACCCATTGACCCTCTTCGGCACTGGTCTGAGTAGGTGGGACGGTCCATAAATCAAATTCACTGTTGGTAGAAGGACACGACTCGGCGTGGATGAAAGCCATCTTTAAAAAAAGATATCCTGGGTCTTCGATGTGCGTCGTCGCTGGGTCGGTCGTCGACTGGTGCGTGGTCTCGGTGGTGCAGGTCTTTTATTCCCTACGGTGCGTTGTGCTTTGGCGACCAAGACGCCTCCTGCTTCTTTGGCTCGGCGTTTCAGTGCTTCTTTGGGTGCCGCACCGCCCAAGACATCACCCGCGACTTGCAGTCCACTGCGTACCGCTTGTTTGCCGATCGCTTTGACCCCACGCGTCACCAAGGGGAGGAACGTTTTGACGATGCTTCCGAGTATGTTCCCCAGCCCATGTCCTCGTTGCATGCGTGTACCTGCAAACACCGGAAAGCTACCTCCGGCCTGTTGGGTATAATAGTCCATATAGCTGCGTGCATCGCACTCGTAAGGCACCTTCATTATGCAAAGTGAACCGCTCGGACTTGACGGAAATGAAGTGTCAGCACCACTTTCCCACGCTCGAATGCAATCGGTTGACCGGTGTCGTCTCTTATATCGATGACGATGGAGCTAATATCGGTCTGACTGACCGGTAGATACACGATATGCCTGAAACTGTGGGTAACTTGAGCTCCATACGTGCCTTTCACCGGGCAGACGCGCAGTAGAGGTACGTTGCTGTCGCCGACAATGTGTGCATCGACCACGTCCGAGTAGATGTACAGGCCATACATACCACCACGCATGTCCATCGGGATGTGGGCTGTCTCGCCGGTGGGGCCAGCGTACCCCCGTAGATGGAGACCCAGCATTTGCTGTAGGGTAGGACTGAGTTCGACACTCACGTTGGGGTTGAGCGTGAGATTGGCCTTGTCGTTGTGTGCGTTGTAATCGAAGTCCATATGATTTTTGAAGGGGAAAGATTTTATGGGTTTTGAAGTATTCGTGACGTCTCGTAGAGACTTATAATGCATCAGACTTCTCAGGCCACCCATGAACTCCTTGGGGGTATCGTATTGACCTTCGGGTAGTTTGAGTCGAGTTTCTTGTCCTTCGTAGGTCACCTCGTACCATACTTCATTGGCTCGCACGTTGTACCACGAGTAAGGGTATTGGATATCCACGAGTCCACATTCCCAGCGTCCAGGTAAATGCAACGGTTGCGGTAACTGGGTCACGTACTTGGTCAAGGTGTTGTCAGGAAACACATCAGCCGAGCTGTTACTGGGTAGGGTGAGGTAAAACATGACGACTGAGCTTTCCTGCTGCTGCTGTTGGTTTTAATACTTCTCCCAGCCCTTGGGCGCTAATCGCCGTAACGGTCGCGGTGACTTAGCTCTTGGTGGTTGCAAGGGGTGGCGTGGTAAAAGGGGTGAAAAAGTAGGTGCCCGCCGTGGTGGTGATTTGGGGGGTGACTCCGGTTCCCAAGGTTGTGGTGAGAGTCGTGGTGCACGACTGGGTGATTGCATAAAGGCCCAGCGCTGGGGGTTTCCCACCAATTATTGTGGTACATGCATGTCTTTCAAGCCTTGAGCGAAGACCTCCCATCCTCGAGGATCCGTGTGCGACCTGCGTTGACGCATCAGGTCATTCTCTAAATCCGTCATGTGGGTACCGGGCACCACCTGATTCTGTACCAGGAGTTCACCTTTATCATTCCAAGTCATGTTAGGATTCTGTTTCATTCGTTGTAATACCAGGCCAGCTTGTTTCTTGAACGATGCAGGTACACTCTTCAGGACTTCGTCTTCGACCCACTGTGGGGCTGTGGGTGGTACCCCTGGTAATGGCGGCTGTTGGAGCGGTGCTGAGGTTGGTGGTGGTGGTGCTGCTGCTGCTGGGGTAGAGCGGGTTTTGTATTGGTCCATGAACGTCATGTACCGCTGAAGCGTTTCATTGTACTGTTGTACTTTCTCACTGTCGCTTAACCCCGGTCGTTGTAAGATCTGACCCATCTCTTCATCGAGTGTGTTTATCGTCTTCACCGTAGAGGGTACGGGGTACGGTGATTGGAGGGTTTGAAGGAGCCGAGGTTCGACGAGGACCATTTTTTTCGTGTGGTTCATTGTCGGCCGAATAGTCCACCCAATACTGGACCCAACACGGAAGCCGCCAAGGGTGCTAAAATGGCTCCGAGAAAGCCGCCTTGCTGTAACACCTTTTTCTTTTGTGTTTGAGAGATGCGCTTCTGGACTAAGGTTCGCAGACCTGTCTTATGCTTGGCCAACTTCGCCTTCTGAGCCGGAGTCAGTGGTACGTTCCCTTTTAAGATATTGAGTCCAATCTCACACAGACAGCACACGAGAGCAGGGTCTGCGCCGCGTACAATGGTTCGAACCAACTCGGGTGGAGCCGTCTTCAATACACGGAGCGTCGGAGCATGCTTCCGTACTCGAGCAGACATCATGTACAACTGATGCTAGAACCCACAACTCCGCCCTTTTTATCTACCTAGGACGTGAATATTGAACAGAGACAAAAGTCAACCATGATGTGATATTCATTCTTTTATTATCCCCAACATCAAACACACACCCCAGCTGCGGGGGAACCACTGTGGGTGTGTTTACATTATTTTTGCATGTACACGTGGTGGGTCTCTCCGGGAAAGATACCGGTCCGTAGGCGAAGGTGGTCGGGAGTGGCTTGCTTCAGGTCGAAGAGCATATACCCGTGCTGAGGGGTTGTCGCATCTTTAAAGGCTTCCAACGCAAACGCAGTGCGTCCAGGGTACATCTGTCTCGCCAGGTGCAGTACTTGAGTGGTATCTCTTGGGTTTTTGAAGACCACCAGGTAGTGAGCATTTAAGCTGATGTTCCGATGTTCTTTGTTTTTACTGAACAGATTCTGCACAATGTAGATGATGCTGAGACGTCGATGATGGCTGCCTTTGGTAAAGAGTTGGGTGACCCGCGCATCCGTCTCCGCCATGAGATCATCCAGAACCACCAAGGTGTCCGGTTCCAAATCGGCCAGGTTGGGTAGCCCTTCCACGAACGTGATGTGGGGCATTGCTGCATACGCCGCCTGCCATTCTCCATAACACCACACGACTCGGGTAATGGGTGGAGTAATCATGCTGTCGGCGTGTTCGAGGAGCTTCCTGACGAAGTGCGTTTTGCCGGAACCCGTCGGTCCTGCGATGACGCAGGTGAAGGGGTGTTGCCACCGAGGGTCCATGGTTGGAGGTGTATCCGCTGTCGTGGTAACCCGCTCTTGTAAATTTGGTACGAGTGAACTGGAGTGGTAGGTACAACGTCGGTCGTCCTTGTCTGTTCACTGTCAGGGATGATGGTGGTGGGTACAACGTTGGTCGTCGTTGTCTGTTCACTGTGAGTGATGAAATCCGGTGGATTTTCAGACGTAGTGGGTGCACTTGGTGTAGGTGTTGACTCTATACTCGCTGTAGCCTGTACACGTGATGTGGTGGTGATCACTGGGCTCGCTTCGGTCACGGGATTGACTGGTACTATCTGTAGACTGTTTTGACTGGCGGCTGGTGGTTGTGTCTTTGGTGGGATGAGTAGAGTGCTGAGATAGGCTACGTCGTAAAACACACCTCCGTACAACCCACTCAGCAGGGTTAGCACTATCACTACAAAGCCCACTTGTGCTTTGCGCCTTTTGGGCAACGCTGTGTTCAGAGACGGTTGCACTGTGTTCATGGTCGAACGTGGAATGCAAGATGATGGCGGTGGTGTCTGGTTTTATAGTCGTTTCACCTGGTTGGCCGCGACCCATGAATTGAACGAACTGGGCCAGCCTTGCCATTTCACGAAATGAAACAGTTTGCCACGTCGACGTTCCGTTTTCAAAATCTGCTCCACCGTGTAGTGGTCTTGCTTTGTTTTTACGACAGGTTGTAATTCCAGCTCGTAAAACATCCCTAGCAACGGTTCCCCTTGAAGATCTTCCAGTTCATAGACTCGCCGCTGTCGGGGTAGGCGCCGTTTAATCAGGAAGTGCTCATCGCCCCAGTTGGGCAAGTAACTTTTCTCGAACTTGCCCTTGACTTTACTGATCCGTACAGGGTCCCCGACCTTGAACTCCTTCTTGGGCATTCGCTGCGATTGTATGGGGTACAAGACACGTCGGACTTGAGCTTCATTGCGTTGGGTCACGGTAATGGGGGCTCTCTGTATACTCCGGTGATAGGCTCGATTGTAACCACTGACAAGTTTCGGGAGAACATCGATGTACCGCCTTGTATTCTTATAGGTGAAATATTTATACATGCGGCCTTTGAAAGTCCTGTTGAACCTTTCCACCACGGAAGCCTTGGTCTCGTTGTAGGTGTGAAAGAAGAAGACCTTCTGTTTCTTGAGAAAGGCTTGGAACGGTCTGTTGAGGAATTCCGTGCCTTCATCGGTTTGCAAATACAAGGGTTTGCGCCCGCTCTTGAAGATATCCTTGAACGCCGCTATGAGATTCGCCCCCGTTTTCGTCCGGATGGGTACCACCCACGCATACTTTGACAGGATATCGATGCACGTCAAGATATACCGATTCCCATCGTTGTGTTTGGCAAAGGCGCTCATATCGACCAAATCCGCTTGCCATTGGGCATCTAGTCCTCCCACGATGACCCGGTTCCGTAGAAAATGGCGGCGGGCAGCTCGATGTAAGGTATAGGTGTCTTGTTTTTTTAACCAATCTCGAACTTGTGCCCGTTGTATCCCCTGGGGTTTAGCCGCTCGATAGAGAGCCGACAATGCACTATAGGCCGCCGGACTGTCGGGACTGTAGTATAAGTTATCCAACACCTTCTTCCAGCGCTTTATGGTGACAAAATGATAATGGACCCGGTGAGTATGGTTTATTTATAACGAAGTCTGATGTTCGGGTTCTACCACCGTTGTATATATCCTAGGTTGACTGAGTCTAGCCGGATAATCAATGGCATCGTCGTCTGGTTCATTGCTAGACATTTGTTCATTGGGTTCAGCCAGCGCGTCCTCAATAGCATGAGACCATCCCACCTGAACAGCTGACCGCTCGTCCGGTGTAAACAGCTGGTCCACAATAGGCACCACGTTCTTCAAGGCCGTCCAAAGATCAGGGTCTAGGGTGGAGCTTTGCGTAGGATCGTGGTAACGCCCCACAGGGGCAAAGAAGGGTCCACGGTGTACGTAGTTGGCGTTCTCGAGGTGGATGAGGTTTCCGTCGAGCTCACCGCTCAACACCCGTTTAAATTTGGTCCAGCCATCACGGTGTAGGGTAACCGTAGTGGATGTGGACTCCGAACCCCACCCACAGACATCCCGATCTTCCACGAGGGTGACTTTATCTTCATAGACGTGTAACCCCACCTCAGGGGTGAGGGGAAGAACGGCTCGTAGGACTGGTGACATGGTTGACGAAATGCCGAATGACGCACACGCTGACTGTGTCTCGTATTTATAGTCAGGTCCTACTGTCAATGCCACAGCGTCAGGGTCAGCAGGGCAAAGACCATTGCGAGGCCAGCGAGCCGTCGGTGGTTACGGCGTGAGCGCTCGTGGTCCATAGCCCGGGCATCAAGGATGGCTGTCATTGTCCAGTAGTGGTGGTTGATAGCACACCCCTCCATCGAGTCCACTCTGTCGAGGACCGCTTCTGTGAACTCTTTTAGGATCTGGCGTCGCCCCTCGTTGTCCTCGCCATCTGCTAACATGGATCGAACCACTGCTCGGTAACCCGTGAGTGAATTAACCACGGTTGCATGCTGTAAAACGCGAGCCGCATAGGGATGGGTGTCCGTCATGGCTCTGCAACCGTAGGAATGAAGGTGTGGGATCCAGAGCAGTGTGTTTTATAGACCCTCTCACACATGCACGCCTAGACGTAGCTCTACGGGATACATGCATTCCATACAGGCGGTGAGAAACCCGGATATTGAAAGTACATGCATCAGGTCGAAGGAAAGATTGGAACTCTTCTGTGTTCGGGAATAGTTTTAGTGAAACCCGAAGTGACGTCACACCCACTTGCGCAGAACCCACACCATCAAACCACAACCATGGACTCATATGGGGTTGAATACCCCAAACACACACCCATGTGTATATTTCTATACTACGGCCAGACTGCGCATGCGCAGACTCTTGAACACCGACGAACCATGAGTCCAGTGGGATGTCCCTTCACGAGCGCTTCAAAATAAAACCTCATACGACTCCATCGGACCCATAATAGACAACCTAGACCCGAAAATGTCTATGTCCATACCCTTTTCCCACAATTCCCTGCCTGCGCATGCGCAGACTGTTGACGACGGCCGAAACACTAGTCCAGGGGGGTGCCCCCTCATGTAGGCTTCACATGGATACCTCATACGACTCCATTGGACCATTAGGGGCTCACCTAGAGCCCAAAACGTCTATTTCCATACCCTTTTCCCACAATTCCCTGTTTGCGCATGCGCAGAATGGTGACAACGCCCGAACCACTAGTGCAGTCAGATGCTCCTTTACGAATGCTTCACATGGATACCTCATACGACTCTATCGGCCCATTAGGGGCTCCCCTAGATGCCAAAACGTCTACCTCCATACCCTTTTCCCACAATTCCCTGTCTGCGCATGCGCAGAATGCCGCTATTCCAACCCCACACCCACCCGTGGGATGCCTTCTCACATATGCTTCACAATGATACCTCATATGACCCCATTGGACCATTAGTGGCTCCCCTAGACCCCAAAACGGCTATTTCCATACCCTTGGTCCACCGCGCATGCGCAGAATGACGAAATTTCAACTCACACCCAGCCCATCAAATGCCCCTTCACAAATGCTTCGCTTTGATACCTCACTCGACCCAATCGGACCATTAGTGGCTCCCCTAGCTCCAAAACGTCTATTTCCATACCCTTTGGCCACAATTCCCTGTCTGCGCATGCGCAGAATGTGGAACACGGACGACACACTAGTCCAGGCGGATGCCCCTTTACGAATGCTTCAACATAAGACCTCATACGACTCCATCGCACCCATAGTAGCCCACCTAGACCCGAAAACGTCTATTTCCATACCCTTTGGCCACTGCGCATGCGCAGAATGACAT
The DNA here is from genome assembly GCA_036873755.1 of Hanleya hanleyi. Lineage (NCBI taxonomy): Eukaryota > Metazoa > Mollusca > Polyplacophora > Lepidopleurida > Hanleyidae > Hanleya > Hanleya hanleyi. The sequence goes on from JAVTVY010025885.1 coordinate 25,190, forward strand.
CAGTTCCACGTGATACTAATCCAGGCAGGTGCTCCTTCACATAGGCTTCACATGGATACCTCATACGACTCCATCGGACGACTAGTGGCTCCCCTAGATCCCAAAACGTCTATGTCCATAGCCTTTTCCCACAATTCCCTGTTTGCGCATGCGCAGACTGGTGACAATACCCGAACCACTATTCCAGTCAGATGCCCCCTCATGTGTGCTTCACATTAATACCTCACTCGACCCAATCGGCCCACTAGGGGCTCCCCTAGATCCCAAAACGTGTATTTCCATAGCCTTTTCCCACAATTCCCTGTTTGCGCATGCGCAGACTGGTGACAACACCCGAACCACTAGTCCAGTCAGATGCCCCCTCATGTGTGCTTCACATGGATACTTCACTCGACCCAATCGGCCCACTAGTGGCTTACCTAGATCCCAAAACGTGTATTTCCATAGCCTTTTCCCACAATTCCCTGTTTGCGCATGCGCAGACTAGTGACAACGCCCAAACCACTAGACCAGTCAGATACCCCCTCATGTGTGCTTCACATTAATACCTCACTCGACCCAATCGGCCCACTAGGGGCTCCCCTAGCTCCAAAACGTCTATTTCCATACCCTTGGGCCACCACGCATGCGCAGAATGACGCTACTTCAACCCCGCACCCAGCCCATCAGATGCCCCTTCACGAATGCTTCACTTTGATACCTCACTCAACTCCATCGGACCATTAGGGGCTCCCCTAGCTCCAAAACGTCTATTTCCATACCCTTGGTCCACCGCGCATGCGCAGAATGACGCTATTTCAACCCCACACCCACCCGTGGGATGCCTTCTCACATATGCTTCACAATGATACCTCATATGACCCCATTGGACCATTAGTGGCTCCCCTAGCTCCAAAACGTCTATTTCCATACCCTTGGGCCACCGCGCATGCGCAGAATGACGCTATTTCAATCCCACACCCAGCCCATCAGATGCCCCTTCACGAATGCTTCACTTTGATACCTCACTCAACTCCATCGGACCATTAGGGGCTCCCCTAGCTCCAAAACGTCTATTTCCATACCCTTGGTCCACCGCGCATGCGCAGAATGACGCTATTTCAACCCCACACCCAGCCCATTAGATGCCCCTTTACGAATGCTTCACTTTGATACCTCACTCAACTCCATCGGACCATTAGGGGCTCCCCTAGCTCCAAAACGTCTATGTCCATACCCTTGGTCCACCGCGCATGCGCAGAATGACGCTATTTCAACCCCACACCCAGCCCATCAGATGCCCCTTCACGAATGCTTCACTTTGATACCTCACTCGACCCCATCGGACCATTTTATCTAGGGACTACTTTTTCTCCGCGGAGGCGAACGCATCACCGCCAGACATGACCGCATCACCGCGGAGGAATACAAAGGTCAAAGGTTAACCGAACTATAGTCGTCAACACTTGGCACACAGCCAAGGCTGATGCAATCCAGAACATGTCAGTACATGCTACAGGTCAAGTGCACTCAATGACCTCTCCGCCACAAATTCGCCACAACAAGTTTAAGTGCAAAGAGGTCAATATGACTTTAAATCACCTTATACTACTACTAACCCATTTATTTGCTTGTTGATTTCAGATCGAGTATTACCCCTGGGCACCAAGCACGATTTACGGCTGTTTCTCTATCTTCGTGTGCTTTCTCTTCATGTTTCTGCCGGAGACAGTGGATAAAGAACTCCCGCAAACCATCGACGAAATCAATATGTGGAAAAAGAACAAAGTTAAGACCAAGATGAAGAAATCAACACCGATTGAACTGGACAATATATCATCGAGCAACCTAACCAACACAATGAACAACCGGGATACTCTTTTGGCCTAAAAGAAGAAATTTTGGGGATGTAGCCAGAAGTCCATTAACAAGTAGTCCGCGACTGTCATATACCCTAAATGGGGTATAAATAATTATTGCGGAAGGATGGAGAAAATGTTTGGGGAATGTGTTGGCATAGAATTTGTCTGTTTGATCTACAATATTGCTGAGTTAAAGATACTTATCGATCTTGAGGCTAAATTGTCGGTCTTTAATATTTTCCGCTTTGGCATTGAATAGGAGGCTATCCAACATACGGCACAATGCATGCTGGGAAGTTAATGGGCCTCTGATATAGTTCATTGTGTAACCTGATGGTGTAGTACACTACAAAATAAAGAAGTGCAAAATTTGAATTTGCTGTTCACTTTCCTTTCACATAATGTAGTTACCGTTTCTGTAAAATAGTGTTAATTCATATATGCGATTGCTATTAATGGCATATTTGCCGACAAAGTATGACCTCAAAATGAGTAATGCGACTGGGGCGACGTGGGACACTTTTTCGTTTTCCTGTGTGCAAAATTGGGTTCACTGTTGTCAATCAACACAACCTGTCATGATTTAGCTAACCGTTAGAGTTTAAAAAGCGAAAAAATGTCCCAATGCACCTAGTTGTTCGGCGCATTGGACACCTAATTTGAGTGCTGTTGCGGCGACAATCGGAACGCATTCTACAATAAACTTATAAAATTTATATGGTTGATTTTGATAACACGGTAAGATTTCAATCCGTTATCGTGGTAATGTTGTTTTAGACCTGGGGAAGCTTACGTGGATCTATTAGCTATACTACAGAGGAAATATAAATCTTTTAGCTTGGTGATCATTTGAAGAAACCAACATAGTTTCAACACAAATTTCAAGTTTCTGCTAACATGTATGGGATGCTGCCTGAGTTTATTGTTTATGATGGTATCGAATAGGTTGTCAATTTATTTTCTTTGACATATGCCTAGCTTTTCCTTTAAATATTTATAGTTGTTGACCATCCTCGATAGGTGGTGTACCGATCGATTCGTTGAGATATACGAGGTGTGAAATTTCATTGGGCTCTTGAAGATGGTTTTTGACATGCGACTGTGAAATTGTACCTCAGACTTTGTTATTTTCAGTTCGACGAAAAAGAACCGTCTCCGAGTGTATATCTATGGTGCTCTATTTGGACCAAGTGTGCGTCGGGCCTCGACTTTCAAAAACCTATGCGCGACGCGGAAGGCGACGTCGGTAGTAGTAAAAAGGTCAAACGGGTCCGGTTGACCTACTTACGGTGTTATTTTTTTTACCTATTTTCGTGGCGGGCTGTGGCAGAGACCTAAGGATTTCCGTAACGTCATCAATTCGGGAGCAAACACGTCTCAACATGTTTTGGTGAACGGGAATATGTCATATATAAGCTGTATAAACTCTCTTATAACAAGGTATAGCCTGCATCATTGTACCTCTCGCAGAATGTGAATATCCGCGACATGCCTCGTTTCTGAACATTGGTAATACGTTAACGTCAGGTCGTTAGAAGAAAATGGCGTCCAGGGACGCGAATAACCCAGATGATGGCGATCGTGGCGCCGTCTACGCCTGAAAGGATGCATAAAAACTTGAACTTGAAAGAATCTGGATATGTCGCCAAAAATCCGGAAAATGGACCCTTATCCATGGATATTTTCCTTGTGGAGAAAGTATCGAATTTGGGTAATTGCTCGACTTTACTGACGCTGTTCAGTATGAGACGAAGGGTCTCGGTGCCATTTGTTGAATCTCGCTGAAAAGAAATGCTGCGCAATTGCAATGGATGTTTCCGGGTCTAGGTGAGCCATCCGTGTCCAAATAGGGTAGATGCAGACTGGTGCAGTTTTTAGTGAATGTGCCGTCATTCTGCGCATGCGCGGTCGGAAAAGAGAAGAAAAAATCGCGTTGGGTGGGAGTTTTGGGATAGTTATGATCAAATTTTATTGTGGAGTACCGACTATATTTGATTGTTCGGTCTCACGCTGTACGAGTACGATGGGAGGGGTTTTGGCGCCTTTGGTTGACTTTCGCTGGAAGGTTATGATGCGCCTGCGCACTCGCCAGGAAGGCATGGGATGGACGTTTTTGGCCCTAGGTGGACCATCCCTGGTCCAAATGGCTGTACAAGGTCTCATTTTAATGCGCTCGTGCTGTAAACGCATGCCTGTTGATTTTTATTGAAAGTACCGTCAATCTGCGCATGCGCAGCCGGGTAGTAGTAGAGAAAGGACATATTAGGTGGCACTTTTCACCTTCAAACGTGGCTGCGGCATACACGGTGTTGCGTGCGGCGTTGGTGTCGCATGAACTGACTTAGGCGTTTGAAGCGGTGTCCACTTTCCTCGCATTCCTTATTTGCTCCTGGACCATGGAGTGCACGTTCATGGTACTGTAACTGATACGAACGAAGCGACTCCACTTTTATAGCACTCTAGCTGGTGGTCTATTTTAGCACAGTCGGTTCAAACTGGTCTAAGCCAGTGCAAACCGGTGACCTCCAAGAGCTAAGAGCTTCGCGCTCCAAGAGCACTGAGTTCCGATCTCTTAAATAAGCCCATCCTAGAGGTCTCAGCTGTCATTTGTCTCATCTCTGAGTTCCGAGCTCTTGCAAATAAACATCCCAGCTTGGGTGTGTTTGCAGTTCTTGTATGCTGCTCTTGTCCGTGTATCAGACGCATCGTTGGCTGCTCTTGTCCAGTCATAAATCGTCATTTGCTGTTGCGTCTCTCTTCTACCATGTTAGAGCGTGTCCGTTAGACGTATTCGTGGCTGCTCTTGTCCTAACCGAAACCGCCATTTGGTGTTGTGTTAATCTTCGACCAGGTCGCCCTTGTTCGTTTGCCCTAAGCCTCTTCGGGCAGTCCAGGATACTGAACGGCAACATGTCCTGGAACAGCTATTTGCGCATTTTGGTCGCATTTTCAGGGCCTCGATGTGCAGAGGTCTCATATCCTCTTCCAAGTGACGGGTTGTCTTCATGACGAATCTATGCGTGGAACGTTTCTTCATTTCAAGCGGCAGTAGACTATACTGTTCATTGATCACCATGACTGTCTTTCTGATGTCCGGGAGCATGGTGGCGTACGCCCGTTGGAAGTTATCCTGTCCTGCGTCCTCGATCGTCTCCTCATCAGTATTAATAGCCTCATGCACAATACGATGAAAAATGTTGGTTCTTTCTCACACAGGGTGGGACGTATTATATCTATCAGCGGCCAAGCTCTCTGTATAAGTGGATAGACTCTGCAGTCTATGCATCTATATCAGTGAATAGACTCTCAGCGCTCTCTGCATCGTTATCTGCCTAAACATCTGCTTCTGACGCATCGATGTCTTCATGCCCAAGTATATTCTTTTAGCGTCGCATATCGTAGTGAATGGTAAACGTGCGTTCGCACTCAGAACATGTATAACTCAAATTAAAGGATGAACGTCGACTGTACACGCCATTGGGATACGCTGGCTTTTACGGACGTAACACAGTAAAGCCCTTAACGCGCTTAACGCTTCAACACCCTAGTGAAATATCTCAGGAGGTCCGATGGGTCTAGACATCCCATGGAATTGACACTACTTCACCGAAATGGAGTGACGCTCGTAGTTACGCCTTAACGTCGTATCGTAACGGCTTGAGGCAGTAGAGGACGTTCATTTCTTGAGGTAGAATGTTTTTTTTTATTTCTGTATTTTTTATCAGGCTAAGAGAAGATGATCCATGAAAAAAAAATGAGGGTCACCAAACTCGTTAAAAAATATGGTAGCCAGATGCATGTATACCAAATAAACGCCACAACACTGAATACATAGAAATTTTTTTTCTTGCTTCATGCTCAATAAATTAAACTTCCCAAGGTCAAATTTTCGCCATTTTGCTATATAATACTAAACACACATATTTCCTGTTGAATATGTAATACAAAGAGGGGGACACCATACTTTCTTAGAAAACATTAGCAGTATAACCGATAAACTGAGCCTTTCCAGTCCTATTTCCAGGAGGGGGTTTGGGGTATGGCATATTACTGGAGATTCATTTATTAGCTATTTACAAGTTGCCTTTTTGTTGATATTGACCAAGATTGAATTTTGGGGGATGTCAGGGGCATAATTTTCAACCTCGGGAGCACATTGCACCTTCCAAACATTGAATCTAAAATGTCAACTTTTTGGTCAGTCCTATCACACTATCAAACCACCAGTAAACGCATAAATGGTTCTTTTGTGTCTTTGTTGATTTATATCCCATTTTTGAGATGTCTGGGTAATTTTGCTAGGAAATCCAGCTTGTTTTGAATAATTCGACAAATCACCATGTTATAGCCACATAAGAGCAGCAAAATGAACATACTCTACTTCCTTAATGCCGTATCGTAACGCCTTAACTCCGTATCGTAACGCCTTAACGCATTGCCGACCTTTCAATCAGACACACAAAGATGACCATTGGGCCTTGCCCTCACTAAAAATGACGTCATCGCAACCCGTCGGGACCAAACAGCACTGCATCTTCTGGCTATTGATCTTCGCATATCACTATCTTTATGACGGCACTTCTGGTCACGTGAACCGAAGCGAACTTTGATCCTGTGCATCGCCGAAAGCGACATAATCACTGGAAATGATGTGGTCGATAACGTCACTTTCGGAACTTTTCCTACCTGCTCGAAATAATTCACTCGTCTGCACGACTTGCGCAGCCATGAGTTTACCAACCACGACGAAACCTCCCAATACGATATTGTACGATATGTATAGAGTCGTCTCATCGCCAGGGTCATTTACAGCGCCATGGAGGTGCACTCCATGGTCCAGGAGCAAAGTCAGCCAGTCAGTTGATGCGACATCAACGCACACAACACCTATGCCGCATACACATTTGAAGCGTCGTGGAGCACACTCGCTGACATGGACGACACAATGTACTGTCCGCCATTTCGCGGATAGAAGAGCCCATAGAGACCAGCATCGAGACAGATGAACCACCCACCCATCGCATAAGTGTTGAAGAACACATATGTCCTTCGACCACCCCACCGCCTGAAATACATGCATCGCTCACCAATCAGTCCATATCTAATGTCCGAGTAATCAACTTGTAGAGTGCGTGTACGTTCTGTCAGAAAATGTTCTCTCGCCGCGACAATATGCTCAGACACTTTCACTGTAAACACAACCACTAACACAGCGGAGTCGCCATTTGAATCCACCATGCTTGTCAGTGGTCCAATGGGATGTGGCAATTCTTAGAGAAAGGAAACCAAGTGTAGTTTGGAAAAAAAAGCAAAAAAACAAAAAAACAGCAACATGGATTCAGTCCGTTTTTGGGGGTTTATGGCGACAAATCCAGATTTTCGTGCACCCCTTCATGTGTAGAGGGCGCCAGTGTTCAGAAACGATGAACGGACATTCATCTTGGATATTTACATTCTGCGAGAGATAACATGACCCTTTTATACGAGGGTTGATCCAGCGTAGCCATGTACTAATAAAGGGTGTATGTATACCGTACACACAATTGGGTGGCGTATCACCTTTCGCCAAAACACGTTGAGACTTGTTTGCCCCCGAATAGATGACGTCACGAAAATCCTCTTGACCCCGCCATAACCCTGCCACAAACCATCACAAGTACGTCAAAACAGGGGGAGTTGACAACGTACCTAGATCAACCGGACCCGATTTACGGTTTTACTATTATTGGCGTCGCATTTCAAGACTCAACGCATCGCACGTCGAGCTTCACAATGTTATGAGATAGAAAGGCAACCGGACGCCGAGTTTTAAAACGCAACGTCGCTTTCGCGTCGCGCGTCACGTTTTAACTCCTTGAAACTCGTCGCGTTTCAAAACACGAGGTCAAACTTTCTTCCTATCTCTTAACATTATAAAACGCGACGCGTGACGTAAAATACGAGGTCGAGTTTTGAAACCCGACGCCGCCTTTCGCGTCACGCGTCGCTTGTTTGAAAGACGACGCGCGACGCACATTTGGTCCAAGTAGAATACCATATGTTCTTGCACTCGTGAGTCTCTCTCAGAATGTCGAACGAGTAGCAGGTAACGGTATCCATGATATTCGCACTTGAGTAGTAGGGAAACCTAAATTCCCGCACATTGGTCATTCACCATTGTTTATCATTAAATCACATGACCTTTGACCATCCCATAATCACAACAAACCCCAGAAATTCCACTGCGCCGGGTCAAAGGCCACTTCCGGTCACGTAATTTGATTATATACACGGGTTAAAGGGATGTACGGGAATTCCCCTTTCTCTGTGTCGAAACAAGTCAGAGCTTATCTAGGGAATAAAAGAGTGTAAACAAGTCTGAACATGTCGGGGTGTATGTATCGCGCTCCCCGTGTGGACTTTTCTGTGCACACACAGTCCACCGACCGTGCTAATCTTGGTAGGCTTCTAAGCTAGGGCGGGGTACCCACTATCTCGGTACTGATTGGTGCAGTAAGGGCGATTGTGTAATTGGTGGACTTGCATGTACAAACAGAAGTGGGATGCTTTACTGAGAACGCGAAGAGTGACAGACATGGGAGGTCTACTCAACCGTGAATGCGCCGTAGGGTATTGTAGGTAGGGAATTATGGGTGCGCATAAACAGCCGAAAGTGGAATAATTTATCGAAAATGAGATGAGTGAAAGACATGGTTTCACCCAACTGGACCCAGGCATGTGAGTAGTAGGTAGCAAGGATTTCAGGCCCCATTTTCCAGGGAGGTAACTCTTGGTTCCCCTTTTTTTGCCAGGGGGCGCTCTTGTAGGTATGACGTCACTTCCGGTCTGGGTGAATGGAGCGTGACCTGTGAACATGATAGGATATGTACTGACCTGTCTGTGGGGTTTTTCCACAATGTCGTTCACCTCCGTGTCTTTTCGGATGGGGGTTTTCCAGCCAGAATTTCGCTGTCGCTTGCTTGGGGTTATCACGTGCCGAACACCTGGCTCCCCGAATTGCAGCATTGTTGCACGTTCGCTACAGTGTTGCATTTCCCGCCAGAATTTCGCTGTCGTCTGCTTGGGGTTGTCACGTGCCGAACACCTGGCTCCCCGAATTGCAACATTGTTGCACGTTCGCTACAATGTTGCGAAGATGTCACGGAGATCACCGAAGAGACACGGAGGTGCCCGAAGAGACACAGAGTTCCCTGAAGGGGGCGAGAGGGGTCCCTAGTGTACCGATGGGGTCGTATGAGGTATCAATGTGAAGCATTCGTGAAGGGGCATCTGTTGGGGTGGGTGTGGGGTTGAAATATCGTCATTCTGCGCATGCGCGGTAGACCAAGGGCATGGAAATAGACGTTTTGGGATCTAGGGGAGCCCCTAATGGTCCGATGGAGTCCAGTGAGGTATCAATGTGAAGCCTATGTGAGGGGGCATCCGATGGGCTGGGTGTGGGGTTGGAATATGGTTATTCTGCGTATGCGCGGTAGACCAAGGGTATGGAAATAGACGTTTTGGGGTCTAGGTGGGCCACTATTGGGTCGATGGAGTCGTATGAGGTATCAATGTGAAGCCTATGTGAGGGGGCATCCCACTGGATGGATGTGAGGTCGGAATATCGTCATTCTGCGCATGCGCAATAGAGAAAGGGTATGAAAATAGACGTTTTGGGATGTAGGTGAGCCCCTAATGAGCCGATGGAGTTGAGTGAGGCATCGGTGTGAAGCCTATGTGACGGGGCATCCGATTGGACTAGGGTCTCGGCCGTTGTCCACATTCTGCGCATGCGCAGACAGGGAATTCTGGGAAAAGGGTGTGGACATAGACGTGTTAGGGTTTAGGTGAGCCCCTAATGATCCTATGGTGTCGTATGAGGTCTTGTTTTGAAGCTGTCGTGAGGGAGCATCCGCCTGGGCTAGTGTGTCCTTCGTTGTCAATAGTCTGCGCATGCGCAGTCTGGCCATAGTATAGAAATAGACGTGTTGGGATTTAGGTAGGCCCCTAATGGTCTGATGGGGTCGAGTGAGGTATCAATGTAAAGCAGTCGTGAGGGAGTATCCGACGGTGACGTGGAACTGACGTCATTCTGCGCATGCACAGTAGAGAAAGTGTATGGAAATAGACATTTTGGCGCCGACATGGGTCACTATGGGTCCGATGGAGTCGTATGAGGTCTTATGTTGAAGCCCTTGTGAAGCAGCATTCGATTGGACTCAGGGTTCGTCCGTGTTCAAGGGTCTGCACATGCGCAGTCTGGTCGTAGTATAGAAAGCAGGCATGATGGGGGATGCGCGGGAGTGTGTGTGTGTGACCCACCCCTAGGGGTCTATGGTTGGGGTTGGGTGGTGGTGTGGGTTAAGCGCACAGACGTCACTTCCGGGTTTCACTAAAACTACCTTCGAATACAGAAGAGTTCCAATGTTCCCCTTAGACTTAGGGTCCGGATGTTCAACCGGTTTTTTTCCGGCCCCGCCCCGCCCCGGCCCGGCCGCAGCGCGCGCGGGTTATCCGGAAGTGCGCGGCATCACCGGAAGTGCGCGGATGAATGTCGGGTCAAAAGGTCAAAGGTCACATCCAGGTCAAAAGGTCTCCCTTTCGGCAAGGTTCGGCAACAATGTTGCGCCATCGATATACAGAGCTTGAACACAAAAAGGGGATTGTAAATTAACCTGGGAAGGATGGGCAGGTCCATTTGGACCAATCAGCGGTCGAGAAAAAGAGCCAATGAGCGATCGATAAAAGAACCAATGGACGGGTACTAGAATTTCGCTCACGTCTGCGCCTACATCCGGGTACTAGAAGGCTTTCGCTCACGTCCGCGCCTACATCCGGGTACTTCTATGTAGGTGTATAAAAGTGGGAATATTTAGGGCATTGCTGCATTCACTGGCCTGACCAGCCTGAGCCTGCCTGACCAGACTGAGCCTATCTGACGAGAGGAGCTACTTGCCTGAGCCTCACCAGCCTGAGCCTGCCTCACCGGAGCTATACCATGAGACGTGGAGAAGATTTTCCAGGGGATCCAGGAGCGCCTCCGGCGCTGTAATCTTTCTTGTTGTTGCTCTCTTTTTGCACTAACCCATCAGAATAGTACGTATCATGGACTACACCCGTAGAGCTACGTCTAGGCGCGCATGTGTGACATGGTCTATAAAACACGTCCCTCTGGATCCCACACCTTCATTTCTACGCTTGCAGAGCCATGACGGAGATCCAGCCCTATGCGACTCGCATTTTACAGCATGCCACCGTGGTTAATTCACTAACGGGTTACCGAGCAGTGGTTCGGTCCATGTTTGCCATCACTCACCACTACTGGACTATGACAGCCATCTTTGATGCTCGGGCTATGGACCACGAGCGCTCACGCCGGAACCAGCGACAGCTGGTTGGCCTCACAATAGTCTTTGCCCTATTGACCCTGGCGCTGTGGCATTGACAGTGGGTCCTCACCATGAATACGAAAGACAGTCAGAGTGTGTGTCATTCCCCGTTCGTCATTGGGTCAACCATGTCACCTGTCCTACGAGCCATCCTTCCCCTTACACCCCGGGTGGGGTTACACGCCTATGAAGATAAAGTCACCCTCGTGGAAGACAGTGGAGATATTTGCTGGTCGCGCGCTGAGACCGTATCGAATACGGTTACGCTACACCGTGACGGCTGGACCAAATTTAAACGGGTGTTGAGCGGTGAGCTCGACAGAAACCTCATCCACATAGACAATGCCATCTACGTACACCGTGGACCCTTCTTCCCACGCCTGGGCCGTTACCAAGATCCTACGCGAGGCTTCACCCTAGACCCCGATCTGTGGACAGCCTTCGAGAAGGTGGTGCCTATCGTGGACCAGCTGTTTACTCCGGACGAGCGGTCAGCTGTTCAGTTGGAGTGGGCTCGTGCCCTGAGTGAAGCGGCGGCAGAACCCAATGAACAAATTACCAAACCTAGCAATGAAGCGGAGGCAGACGATGATGCCATTGATTATCCGACTAGACTCAGTCAGCCCAGTGACATGACCACCCGATCCTTTGATCTCACGGGGTTCTCCCTATAAATACGAGAGACAGTCAAATCTTGTACCATTCACGTACTGACCAGGGCGGAGCATATACTACGGGCGTATCTCAGCTTGACCCCCGAGGTCTTCCTGCACGTTTATGCGGATAAGGTCGATATCATGGAGGAGGTGGGAGACATCTGTGATGCGGACCTTACACAACCGTGCCCGGCTCATATTCGTCTGTCCCGAGAGGGCTGGACCAAATTCAAACGGGTGTTGTCTGGTGAACTGGACGGCGATCTCATCCACTTGTGTCACGATGTGTACATCCGACGCGGCCCCTTCTTTGCTCAATTGGCTCGGCTAGATGGGGGTACAGTCCATTTTACCCTTCACCCTGATCTATGGTCTGCATTGAAAGATGCCGTGGCAGATGTGGATCAAGTGCTTACGGAGGAAGATCGGTCATCAGACGAGTTGGACTGGTCATTTACCATGGACAATGTGCTGGCAGAAGCCAACGAAGAAAATCAGAAAGAAACTCCGGCCCAAGATATACCCGTTATAAATAAACGATAGAGGCAGGGTCCATCATCATTTGTCACCATGAAGAGCTGGGAGAAGGTGTTGGATAACTTATACTACAGTGCCGACAGTCCGGCGGCCATTTGTGCATTGACGGCTCTTTTTGTGCATTGTCGAGCGGCCAAACCCCAAGGGATACAACGTGCTCAAGTCCGAGATTGGTTGAGGAAACAAGACACCTATACCTTACATCGAGCTGCCCGTCGCCATTTTCTACGGAACCGGGTCATCGTGGGGGGACTAGATGCCCAATGGGAAGCGGATTTGGTCGATATGAGCACCTTTGCCAAACACAACGATGGGAATCGGTATATCTTGACGTGCATCGATATCCTGTCAAAGTATGCGTGGGTGGTACCCATCCGGACGAAAACGGGGGCGAATCTCATAGCGGCGTTCAAGGACATCTTCAAGAGCGGGCGCAAACCCTTGTATTTGCAAACCGACGAAGGCACGGAATTCCTCAACAGACCGTTCCAACAGTTTCTGAAAGCCCAGAAGGTGTTTTTCTTCCATACGTACAACGAGACCAAGGCTTCCGTGGTGGAAAGGTTCAACAGGACATTCAAAGGCCGTATGTACAAATTTTTCATCTATAAGAATACAAGGCGGTACATGTTCTCCCGAAACTTGTGAGTGGTTACAATCGAGCCTATCACCGGAGTATAGAGAGAGCCCCCATTACCGTCACCCAACGCAATGAAACCCAAGTCCGGCGTGTCTTGTACCCCAGGCAATCGCAGCGAACGACGAAGGAGGTGTACAAGGTCGGGGACCCTGTACGGATCAGTAAAGTCAAAGGTCAATTTGAGAAAAGTTACTTGCCCAGCTGGAGCGATGAGCACTTCCTGATTAAACGGCGCCTACCCCGACAGCAGCGAGTCTATGAACTGGAAGATCTTCAAGGGGAACCGTTGCTAGGGACGTTTTACGAGACGGAATTACAGCCTGTCGTAAAAACACAGCAAGACTACTACACGGTGGAGCAGATTTTGAAAACGGAACGTCGACGTGGCAAACTGTTTCATTTCGTCAAATGGCAAGGCTGGCCCAGTTCCTTCAATTCCTGGGTGGCGGCCAACCAGGTGAAACGACTATAAAGCCAGACACCACTACCGTCATCCTTCATTCCACGTTCGACCACGGTGCTATGGACAAGCAGCAGCTGCCTCTGAACACAGCGGCTCCCAAACGCGCAAAGCGCAAGTGGGCTTTGTGGTGATATTGCTAACCCTGCTGAGTGTGTTGTGCGGAGGTGTGTTTTACGACGTAGCCTATGTCAGCACGCTACTTAACCAACTTAGAACTCCAGCTGTGATTGGCAGTGAAACCAGTCTACAGAAAACACCAGTCACCTCTGTGATCAAAACGAGCCCAGTCATCACCACCACCACACCACGTGTACAAGCCACAACGAGCTCCACACCGAGTATACAGTCAACACCTACACCAAGTACACCCACTACGTCTGAAAACCCACCGGATTTCATCCCTCACAGTGAACAGACAACGACGACCGACGTTGTACCCACCACCACCACTCCAGTTCACTCGTACCAAATTTACAAGAGTGGGTTACCACGACAGCGGATACACCTCGAACTATGGTTCCTCGGTGGTAGCATCCCTTCACTTGCGTCATCGCAGGACCGACGGGTTCCGGCAAAACGCACTTCGTCAGGAAGCTCCTTCAACGTGCCGACAGCATGATCACCCCAACCATTTCCCGAGTCGTGTGATGTTACGGAGAATGGTAGGCAGCGTATGCAGCAATGCCCCACATCACGTTCGGTAAAGGCCTACCTAACCTGGCCGATTTGGACCCGGACACCTTGGTGGTTCTGGATGATCTCATGGCGGAGACGGATGCGCCGGTCACCCAACTCTTTACCAAAGGCAGCCACCATCGACGGCTCAGCATCATCTACATTGTGCAGAATCTGTTCAGTAAAAACAAAGAACATCGGAACATCAGCTTAAATGACCACTACCTGGTGGTCTTCAAAAACCCGAGAGATACCACTCAACTGCTGCACCTGGCGAGACAGATGTATCCCGGCCGCACACCGTTTGCGTTGGAAGCCTTCAAAGATGCGACAACCCCTCAGCACGGGTATATGCTCTTCGACCTCAAGCAAGCCACCCCCGACCACCTTCGACTACGGACCGGCATCTTTCCCGGAGAGGCCCACCACGTGTACATGCAAAAATAATGTAAACACACCCACAGTGGCTCCCCCAGCTGGAGTGTGTGTTTGATGATGGGGATAATAAAAAGAATGAATACCACAGCATGGTTGACTTTGTCTCTCTTCTCTGAGGTAGATAAAAAGGGCAGAGTTGTGGGTTCTGGCATTAGTTGTACATGATGTCTGCGCGAGTACGGAAGCACGCTCCGACGCTCCGTGTATTGAAGACGGCTCCACCCGAGTTGGTCCGAACCATTGTACGCGGTGCGGACCCTGACCTTGTACGCTGTCTGTGTGAGATCGGGTACAACCTGTTAAAAGGCAACGTACCACTGACTCCGGCTCAGAAGACCAAGTTGACCAAGCATAAGACAGGTCTCCGAACCTTAGTCCAGAAGCGAGTCTCTCAAACACAAAAGAAAAAGGTGTTACAGAAAGACGGCTTTCTCGGGGCCATCTTAGCACCGTTGGCAGCTTCCGTGTTGGGTCCAGTATTGGGTGGACTCTTCGGCCGACAATGAACCACACGAAAAAAATGGTCCTCGTCGAACCACGGTTCCTTCAAAACCTCCAATCGCCCTACCCTGTCCCACCTACGGTCAAGACCATAAACACCCTCGATGGAGAGATGCAACAGATCTTACAGAGACCGGGGTTAAGCGACAGTGAGAAAGTACAACGGTACAGTGAGACGCTTCAACGGCACATGACGTTCATCGACCAATACAAAATCCTCTCTACCCCACCACCACCACCACCACCACCACCACGTGACACACCGCCGACCTCAGCACCGCTCCAACAGCCGCCATTACCAGGGGTAGCCCCCACAGCCCCACAGTGGGTGGAAGACGAAGTGCTGAAGAGTGTACCTGCATCGTTCAAGAAACAAGCTGGCTTGGTATTACAACGGATGAAACAGAATCCTAACATGACTTGGAATGATAAAGGCGAACTACTGGTACAGAATCAGGTGGTCCCCGGGACCCACATGACGGATATAGTGAATGACCTGATGCGTCAACGCAGGTCGCACACGGATCCTCGAAGATGGGAGGTCTTCGCTCAAGGCTTGAAAGACATGCATGTACCACAGGAATTGGTGGAGAACCCCCACCGCTGGGCCTTTATGCAGCGAAGCCAGCAATCGCCGAGTGGCCCACTACCTTCTTGGGAATCCGAATGGGAACCGGAGTCACCCCCCAAAACACCACCACCACAACGGGCTCCTTCTTTTCAGACCTTTAAAAAACCATCCTTGATCAGGACACCCCACATCTCCAGAGCGGTGACACGTAGCAAGTCACCGCGACGAACACGACGCCGAACACAACTGCCCAAGGCCTGAAACACCTATTAAAACCAACAGCAGCAGCAGGACAGCTCAGTCGCCATGTTTTACCTCACCCTACCCAGTAACAGTTCGCTGGATGTGTTTTCTGACAA
The DNA here is from genome assembly GCA_036873755.1 of Hanleya hanleyi. NCBI lineage: Eukaryota > Metazoa > Mollusca > Polyplacophora > Lepidopleurida > Hanleyidae > Hanleya > Hanleya hanleyi. The sequence goes on from JAVTVY010025885.1 coordinate 41,239, forward strand.
CACCTTGGCCAAGTATGTGACCCAGTTACCGCAACCGTTGCATTTACCTGGGCGCTGGGAATGTAGCCTCGTGGATATCCAATACTCTTACTCGTGGTACAACGTGCGAGCCAATGAAGTGTGGTAAGAGCTGACCTACGAAGGAAAAGACACCCGACTCACCCTCGCCGAAGGCCAATACGATTCTCCCAAGGAGTTCACGGGTGGGCTGTCAAGACTGTTGCATTATAAGGCTCTACGGGAGGTCACGAATACTTCAAAACTCATCAAATCCTTTCCCTTCAAGAATCTCGTGGACTTCGATTACAACGCACACAACGACAAGGCACAGCTTATCGTCACCGCCAACGCGAGTGTCATACTGAGTCCTATCCTACAGCAAATGCTGGGTTTCGATCTACAGACGTTCACTGGTCCCACCGCCCACCAAGGCGAGATCCCGATGGATATGAATTCGGGTATGTACGGAGTCTACGTCTACTCGGACGTGGTGGACAACCACATCGTGGGCGATATCAACACACCTCTGTTACGGGTGGTGCCCATTAAAAAGACGTATGGAGATCAAGTCACCCACAGTTTCACCCACATGCTCCACCTACCCGTACGACAAACCGACATCAACACTATCACGGTGGATATAAGAGATGACACGGGACGACCGGTGGCATTCGAACGCGGGAAAGTGATACTGACACTTCCTTTGCGACAAGCACGTGCTCCCCACTTTGTATAATGAAGGTGCCTTACGAGTGCGATGCACGCAGCTATATGGACTATCATGCCCAACAGGCCGGCGGTGGCCTTCCGGTCTTTAGTGGTGCACGCATGCAACGAGGACATGGACTGGGGAACATACTCGGGAGCATCGTCAAAACGTTCCTGCTCATGGTGACGCGTGAGGTGAAAGCAATCGGCAAACAAGCGGTACGAAGTGGACTGCAAGCCGCCGGCGATGTCTTGGGGGTACGGCACCCAAAGAAGCCTTGAAACTGCGGGCCAAAGAAGCAGGAGGCGTCTTGGTGGCCAAAGCACAACGCACCGTAGGGAATAAAAGACCTGCACCACCGAGACCACGCACCAGTCGACGACCGACCCAGCGACGACGCACATCGAAGACCCAGGATATCTTTTCTTAAAACATGTCCTTGATCCACGCAGAGTCCTGCCTCTCCACCAACATTGAATTTGATTTGTGGACCGTGCCGCCCACACAGACCAGTGCCGAACAAGGATTATGGGTGGAGCATCTCCCGCTCTCCAGCATCAACGAAACAGGGCCCATCGAGTTCACCATCAGTAATGCGGATACGGCCTATGTGGATTTAGCCCGTACATACTTGTATGTGAAAGCCAAGATCGTCAATGGAGATGGCTCCAGAATCGTCGACCAAGCAACGGTGGGCCCGACGAATCTCTGGCTGCACTCGATGTTTGAACAGGTGGATATATTTCTCAGCGACAAACTCATCAGTGACTCGACCAACACGTACCCCTATCGAGCCTACATCGAGACGCTGTTGTCGCATGGGCGAGAGGCTAAAAAATCTCAACTGACAGCCGCTTTATTCTACCAGGACACAGCCCAGCACATGGGCGTAGAGAACGACAATGTGGGATATAACAAACGGAAGGCTTTGACCGCGAACGGCGTCTCGGTGGATCTCATGGGTCGACTGCACGCAGACATCTTCATGCAAGACCGGTACCTGTTGAACAAGATCCCCATCAAAATCCGACTGATACGGGCGCCTCCGACCTTCGCCTTAATGGCCACTAACGTAGACGGGCATGCAGCTGACTATAAGATTGTCATCCAAGACGTAGTCCTGTATGTCCGAAAAGTGAAACCGAATCCAGCCGTTCAATTGGGACACCTCAAAGCCTTGGAAACAAAACCAGCCCAGTACCCTATCCGACGTGTACAAAACAAAGTGTTCTCTGTGTCTGCTGCAAATATGAGCGCCAACAAAGAAAACCTGTTCCTGGGGGAACTACCCAAGCGATTGATCCTGGGCTGTGTGGAAAATACCAGTTTCAGCGGAGCCTACCCAGAGAACCCGTTTGACTTTAAACATTTCGGCATCAATTTTGTGGCCCTGCATGTGGATGGACAACAGGTCCCAGCCACGGCCTTAACTCTTTACCCCATACGGCCGCCTTTGAGCGCCTTGCACGCTCCCCCATAGAACCGCCTTTGAGCGCCTCGCACGCTGCCCCATAGAACCGTCTTTCAGCGTGTCATCGCTGTCCTCGGGAAGTTCCCATGTGGTGGATTACTTTTGCAATTTTTGCGTTTATTTTGAGTAAAACCTAATTAAAACTATACATTTTCAGAAAGCCAAAATTTAAATGAATCGGACTATATGGACTGTTGGTATGTTTTGTAGTAAGGGTAAAATGAAATCGGGAGAGGAACAGAAATAATCGATGAAAAATGCGCGATTTGACAACAAATTTGTTTCGTGTGCTCCAAGACAAACGTTCGAAAAATCGTAAAACCTGCTTCCAAATTCCTGAATATTTCACGTATCGCGAGCATAAACTACCAAAGTATCTAACCTTGATGACTATCTCGTCAAATCTGCCCATCTGAGTTTATTTTATGTATTTTCCCGGGACCTGCTGCCTTCGCGGTAAATGTTTTCAGCCACCATTCTTTCCCAGTCGGCCTTCTGTTTGACAGTGACCATAGCGACCGAGTCACCACGTGGCCTCTTCCTCCAACGTGATTGGCCACGTTCAACCTTGGCCAATCAGTGAGGCTATGTTAATTTCACCTTATGAATATTTATTACCGTCTGTATTCTCCTTTATTTAACTATATCGTATTGAAACAGTTATATTTCGTTCTACACCTGCCATCTTGTGATGTCGCTGCCAAATCCCGAGCCTAAGGAGAATTAGCTTTACGATGATATACGGAAATATACGAATGGTTGCCGGAAAGCGGGAAGAGAACCTTGCAAAACGTGACTAAAATGCGACAATTTCTTCGCTTTTTTCGTGATTTCCAACAGAAGTAAAGCGGACACAAGACATTTTCTCACAAGTTTACTTATTTTTAGAATAAATGTTGCTGATATTGGTATAAAACGTGAACAAATTACGTAGAATGGGTCTGTGGGAGACCATTGGTAAATATTTCTCCACATGACATGGGACATAAAACGGGATATTTTACATCGCTGGAGAAGTATGAAAATTGAAAAGAGTCCATGGGTTGAAGACCTACGCCATTACAAATCTATTATGGGCCAGAGAGAGAAAATTCCCCACAAGTCTATGAGGTAAAGAGTTAATACGGAACTTTGGGCGCGCGGATTTCATTCGAGCCTATCAGAGCCTGTTTACAGCCACCGGTCAAATCAACCAGGACGAAGGGAATATGATCAGTCGGGAGGACTACGCGAACGGATACACGTTGTTCTGTTTCGATTCGACGTAGAGAACGACAATGTGGGATATACCTTAGAGAACGACCATCAGCTGGCCCTGGCCAAGCAAGGCAATTTACGGTTGGAAATCCACTTTGCACGAGCCATCCGGAGCACCGGCAATTTGATCTGCTACGCCGAGTTTGACAACATCATTCAAGTGGACAAGGCGCGCAACGTCCTGTGTGACTTCTCCACCTAACATGGATACAGACCAGATAACCACCGTGCTGGAGAATGACCCGGAGACACGTATGCTCTTTCAAGGGGTGTTCGACCGAGATGTGTTCCCATTAGACCGTATGTATCCTGCTGCTTACGTTCTCAACACGGACCCGATGGATCGGCCCGGTGAACATTGGGTGTGCGTGTACTTGACAGAACAGCAGGGCGAACACTTTTACCCTTACGGCCTGCCACCCCTCCATCCCGATTTAACAGACTTCATGGATCAAGGCACAGAGACATGGTGTTGAAACAGTCAAACGTTGCAAAGCCTGACCAGTAGCGTGTGCGGACAATATTGCTTGTTTTACCTGTACCATCGATGCCGGGGAAGACCCTTATCTACCATCGCACAGATGTTTGACGACTACCCCAAGGCCGAGGACCGATATGTACTCGTATATGACTGGGCCGCCTATCAGTTCAATGTACAAGCCCCGTTCTGGGCTTAAGTTCTTTCAATGTACAAGCCCCTCCTGTTCTGGGCTTAAGTTCTTTCAATGTTCAAGCCCCCTGTTCTGGGCTTAAGTTTTATCGATTTCAATGGACAAGCCCCCTGTTCTGGGCTTCAGTTTTCACGTGGTTGTTTTCACGTTGTTGTTGTTGAATAAAAAAACAAAATGAGATCTCACCCCAAAAAACCCTGTCTTGTGTGTTTTCTATATGAGCATAATGCATGAAGGCTATAACAGACATGTGGGGATTCGGTGAAACTGGCTTCGAACACCGAGGAGAAAGTAGCCCATCAGTGGCCTAGGATAATCCGAAATTCACCCGCGCAGGCGTGCGGCCGGATAAGGCGCGCGCGCGCACTGCGGCCGGAGTAACCCCCGCGCGCGCTGCGGCCGGGGCGGGGCGGAGCGGGCCGGGCCGGGCCGGGGAAAACCCGAGGTTGAGCATCCGGACCCTACGTCTAAGGGGAACATTGAAACTCTTCTGTGTTCGAAGGTAGTTTTAGTGAAACCCGGAAGTGACGTCTGTGCGCAGAACCCACACCACCACCCAACCCCAACCATGGACCCCTAGTGGTGGGTCACACACACACACACCCACGCATCCCCCAACATGCCTGCTTTCTATACTACGACCAGACTGCGCATGCGCAGACCCTTGAACACGGACGAACCCTGAGTCCAATCGGATGCTGCTTCACAAGAGCTTCAACATAAGACCTAATACGACTCCATCGGACCCATAGTGACCCATGTCGGCGGCAAAATGTCTATTTCCATACACTTTCTGTACTGCGCATGCGCAGAATGACGTCAGTTCCACGTCACTCCCAGCCCTTCGGATACTCCCTCACGACTGCTTTACATTGATACCTCACTCGACCCCATCAGACCATTAGGGGCCTACCTAAACCCCAACACGTCTATTTCTATACTATGGCCAGACTGCGCATGCGCAGATTATTGACAACGAAGAATACACTAGCCCAGGCGGATGCTCCCTCACGACAGCTTCAAAATAAGACTTCATACGACACCATAGGATCATTAGGGGCTCACCTAAACCCTAACACGTCTATGTCCACACCCTTTTCCCAGAATTCCCTGTCTGCGCATGCGCAGAATGTGGACAACGGCCGAGACCCTAGTCCAATCGGATGCCCCGTCACATAGGCTTCACACCGATGCCTCACTCAACTCCATCGGCTCATTAGGGGCTCACCTACATCCCAAAACGTCTATTTTCATACCCTTTCTCTATTGCGCATGCGCAGAATGACGATATTCCGACCCCACATCCACCCAGTGGGATGCCCACTCACATAGGCTTCACATTGATACCTCATACGATTCCATCGACCCACTAGTGGCCCACCTTGACCCCAAAACGTCTATTTCCATAACCTTGGTCTACCGCACATGCGCAGAATGACCATATTCCAAGCCCACACCCAGCCTACCGGATGCCCCCTCACATAGGCTTCACATTGATACCTCACTCGACCCCATCGGTCCATTAGTAGCTCCCCTAGACCCCAAAACGTCTATTTCCATACACTTGGTCTACCGCGCATGCGCAGAATAACCATATTCCAACCCCACACCCAGCCCATCGGATGTCCCCTCACATAGGCTTCACATTGATACCTCACTGGACTTCATCGGACCATTAGGGGCTCCCCTAGACCCCAACACGTCTATTTCCATACCCTTGGTCTACCTCGCATGCGCAGAATGACGATATTTCAACCCCACACCCACCCCATCAGATGCCCCTTCACGAATGTCTCACATTGATACCTCATACGACACCATCGGTACACTAGGGACCCCTCTCGCCCCCTTCGGGGATTTCCGTGACATCTTCGCAACATTGTAGCGAACGTGCAACAATGTTGCAATTCGGGGAGCCAGGTGTTCGTCACGTGACAACCCCAAGCAGACGACAGCGAAATACTGGCGGGAAATGCAACATTGTAGCGAACGTGCAACAATGTTGCAATTCGGGGAGCCAGGTGTTCGGCACGTGATAACCCCAAGCAAGCGACAGCGAAATTCTGGCGGGAAAAACCCCATCCGAAAAGACACGGAGGTGAACGACATTGTTCCTGGGGGAACTACCCAAGCGATTGATCCTGGGCTGTGTGGAAAATACCAGTTTCAGCGGAGCCTACCCAGAGAACCCGTTTGACTTTAAACATTTCGGCATCAATTTTGTGGCCCTGCATGTGAATGGACAACAGGTCCCAGCCACGGCCTTAACACCGAACTTTGGGCGCGCGAATTTCATTCGAGCCTATCAGAGTCTGTTTACAGCCACCGGTCAAATCAACCAGGACGAAGGGAATATGATCAGTCGGGAGGACTACGCGAACGGATACACGTTGTTCTGTTTCGATTTGACGTAGAGAACGACAATGTGGGATATACCTTAGAGAACGACCATCAGCTGGCCCTGGCCAAGCAAGGCAATTTACGGTTGGAAATCCACTTTGCACGAGCCATCCGGAGCACCGGCAATTTGATCTGCTACGCCGAGTTTGACAACATCATTCAAGTGGACAAGGCGCGCAACATCCTGTGTGACTTCTCCACCTAACATGGATACAGACCAGATAACCACCGTGCTGGAGAATGACCCGGAGACACGTATGCTCTTTCAAGGGGTGTTCGCCCGAGATGTGTTCCCATTAGACCGTATGTATCCTGCTGCTTACGTTCTCAACACGGACCCGATGGATCGACCCGGTGAACATTGGGTGGCCGTGTACTTGACAGAACAGCAGGGCGAATACTTTGACCCGTACGGCCTGCCACCCTCCATCCCGATTTAACAGACTTCATGGATCAAGGCACAGAGACGTGGTGTTGGAACAGTCAAACGTTGCAAAGCCTGACCAGTAGCGTGTGCGGACAATATTGCTTGTTTTACCTGTACCATCGATTCCGATCCTTATCTACCATCGTACAGATGTTTGACGAGTACCCCAAGGCCGAGGACCGAGATGTACTCGTATATGACTGGGCCGCCGATCATTTCAATGTACAAGCCCCGTTCTGGGTTTAAGTTCTTTCAATGTACAAGCCCCCCTGTTCTGGGCTTAAGTTCTTTCAATGTTCAAGCCCCCTGTTCTGGGCTTAAGTTTTATCGATTTCAATGTACAAGCCCTCTGTTCTGGGCTTCAGTTTTCACGTGGTTGTTCTCACGTTGTTGTTGTTCACCGAATAAAAAAATGAGATCTCACCCAAAAAAAACCCTGTCTTGTGTGTTTTCTTTATGAGCATAATGCATGAAAGCTATAACAGACATGTGGGGATTCGGTGAAACTGGCTTCGAACACCGTGGAGAAAGTAGCCCATCAGTGGCCTAGGATAATCCGAAATTCACCCGCGCAGGCGTGCGGCCGGATAAGGCGCGGGGGCGGGGCGGGGCGGGGCCGGGCCGGGCCGGAAAAACCCCCGGATGTTGAACATCCGGACCCTACGTCTAAGGGGAACATTGGAACTCTTCTGTGTTCGAAGGTAGTTTTAGTGAAACCCGGAAGTGACGTCTGTGCGCAGAACCCACACCACCACCCAACCCCAACCATGGACCCCTAGTGGTGGGTCACACACACTCCCACGCATCCCCCAACATGCCTGCTTTCTATACTACGACCAGACTGCGCATGCGCAGACCCTTGAACACGGACGAACCCTGAGTCCAATCGGATGCTGCTTCACAAGAGCTTCAACATAAGACCTAATACGACTCCATCGGACCCATAGTGACCCATGTCGGCGGCAAAATGTCTATTTCCATACACTTTCTGTACTGCGCATGCGCAGAATGACGTCAGTTCCACGTCACTCCCAGCCCTTCGGATACTCCCTCACGACTGCTTTACATTGATACCTCACTCGACCCCATCAGACCATTAGGGGCCTACCTAAACCCCAACACTTCTATTTCTATACTATGGCCAGACTGCGCATGCGCAGACTATTGACAACGAAGAATACACTAGCCCAGGCGGATGCTCCCTCACGACAGCTTCAAAATAAGACTTCATACGACACCATAGGATCATTAGGGGCTCACCTAAACCCTAACACGTCTATGTCCACACCCTTTTCCCAGAATTCCCTGTCTGCGCATGCGCAGAATGTGGACAACGGCCGAGAGCCTAGTCCAATCGGATGCCCCCTCACATAGGCTTCACATTGATACCTCACTCAACTCCATCGGCTCATTAGGGGCTCACCTACATCCCAAAACGTCTATTTTCATACCCTTTCTCTGTTGCGCATGCGCAGAATGACGATATTCCGACCCCACATCCACCCAGTGGGATGCCCACTCACATAGGCTTCACATTGATACCTCATACGACTCCATCGACCCACTAGTGGCCCACCTAGACCCCAAAACGTCTATTTCCATAACCTTGGTCTACCGCACATGCGCAGAATGACCATATTCCAAGCCCACACCCAGCCTACCGGATGCTCCCTCACATAGGCTTCACATTGATACCTTACTCGACCCCATCGGTCCATTAGTAGCTCCCCTAGACCCCAAAACGTCTATTTCCATACACTTGGTCTACCGCGCATGCGCAGAATAACCATATTCCAACCCCACACCCAGCCCATCGGATGTCCCCTCACATAGGCTTCACATTGATACCTCACTGGACTTCATCGGACCATTAGGGGCTCCCCTAGACCCCAACACGTCTATTTCCATACCCTTGGTCTACCTCGCATGCGCAGAATGACGATATTTCAACCCCACACCCACCCCATCAGATGCCCCTTCACGAATGTCTCACATTGATACCTCATACGACACCATCGGTACACTAGGGACCCCTCTCGCCCCCTTCGGGGATTTCCGTGACATCTTCGCAACATTGTAGCGAACGTGCAACAATGTTGCAATTCGGGGAGCCAGGTGTTCGTCACGTGACAACCCCAAGCAGACGACAGCGAAATACTGGCGGGAAATGCAACATTGTAGCGAACGTGCAACAATGTTGCAATTCGGGGAGCCAGGTGTTCGGCACGTGATAACCCCAAGCAAGCGACAGCGAAATTCTGGCGGGAAAAACCCCATCCGAAAAGACACGGAGGTGAACGACATTGTTCCTGGGGGAACTACCCAAGCGATTGATCCTGGGCTGTGTGGAAAATACCAGTTTCAGCGGAGCCTACCCAGAGAACCCGTTTGACTTTAAACATTTCGGCATCAATTTTGTGGCCCTGCATGTGGATGGACAACAGGTCCCAGCCACGGCCTTAACACCGAACTTTGGGCGCGCGGATTTCATTCGAGCCTATCAGAGTCTGTTTACAGCCACCGGTCAAATCAACCAGGACGAAGGGAATATGATCAGTCGGGAGGACTACGCGAAGGGATACACGTTGTTCTGTTTCGATTTGACGTAGAGAACGACAATGTGGGATATACCTTAGAGAACGACCATCAGCTGGCCCTGGCCAAGCAAGGCAATTTACGGTTGGAAATCCACTTTGCACGAGCCATCCGGAGCACCGGCAATTTGATCTGCTACGCCGAGTTTGACAACATCATTCAAGTGGACAAGGCGCGCAACATCCTGTGTGACTTCTCCATCTAACATGGATACAGACCAGATAACTACCGTGCTGGAGAATGACCCAGAGACACGTATGGTGTTTCAAGGGGTGTTCGCCCGAGATGTGTTCCCATTAGTCAACACGGACCCGATGGATCGGCCCGGTGAACATTGGGTGGGCGTGTACTTGACAGAACAGCAGGGCGAATACTTTGACCCGTACGGCCTGCCACCCCTCCATCCCGATTTAACAGACTGCATGGATCAAGGCACAGAGACGTGGTGTTGGAACAGTCAAACGTTGCAAAGCCTGACCAGTAGCGTGTGCGGACAATATTGCTTGTTTTACCTGTACCATCGATGCCGGGGAAGACCCTTATCTACCATCGTAGATGCTTGACGAGTACCCCAAGGCCGAGGACCGCGATGTACTCGTATATGACTGGGCTGCCCATCATTTCAATGTACAAACCCCGTTCTGGGCTTAAGTTTACAAGCCCCTTGTTCTGGGCTTAAGTTTACAAGCCCCTTGTTCTGGGCTTAAGTTTACAAGCCCCTTGTTCTGGGCTTCAGTTCTTTCAATGTACAAGCCCCCTGTTCTGGGCTTCAGTTCTTTCAATGTACAAGCCCCTTGTTCTGGGCTTCAGTTTTCACGTGGTTGTTCTCACGTTGTTGTAAAAAAACTGGCTTTGAACACCGTATTAGCCAATCAGTGGCCTAGAATGGAGCCAAAGGTAACCCATTCATGTACAGAAAACATTACCCGTGTGTACAAGAACCCGGATGTAGGCGCGGACGTAGGCGAAAGCATCCTAGTACCCGGATGTAGGCACAGACATGATTCCGTCCATTGTTTCTTTTCTCGATCGCTCATTGGCTTCTCGACCGCTGATTGGTCCAAATGGACCTGTCCATCCTTCCCAGGTTCATTTACAATCCCCTTTTTGTGCTCAAGCTCTGCCTACATCGATGCCGCAACATTGTCTCATTGGACATAGAACCTTTTGACTCGGATGTCACCACTACTGGACTATGACAGCGATGTAAACTTTAATGTAAACACCCCCACAGTGGCTCCCCCAGCTGGGGTATGTGTGTTTGATGATGGGGAATAATAAAAAGAATGAATACCACAGCAGGGTTATGTTCTCTGAAGTAGATAAAAATGGCAGAGTTGTGGGTTCTACATTAGTTGTATATGATGTCTGCGCGAGTACGGAAGCACGCTCCCACGCTCCGTGTATTGAAGACGGCCCCACCCGAGTTAGTCCGAACCATTGTACGCGGTGCGGACCCTGACCTTGTACGCTGTCTGTGCGAGATCGGATACAATCTGTTAAAAGGCAACGTTCCACTGACTCCGGCTCAGAAGACCAAGTTGGCCAAGCTTAAGACAGGTCTCCGAACCCTAGTCCAGAAGCGGGTCCCACAAACACAAAAGAAAAAGGTGTTACAGAAAGGCGGCTTTCTCGGGGCCATCTTCCGTGGCCGCTTCCGTGTTGGGTCCAGTATTGGGTGGACTCTTCGGCCGACAATGAACCACACGAAAAAAATGGTCCTCGTCGAACCACGATTCCTTCAAAACCTCCAATCGCCCTACCCTGTGCCACCTACGGTGAAGACCATAACACCGTCGGTGGAGAGATGCAACAGATCTTACAGAGACCGGGGTTAAGCGACAGTGAGAAAGTATAACGGTACAATGAGACGCTTCAACGGTACATGACGTTCATGGACCAATACAAAACCCTCTCTACGTCACCACCACCACCACCACCACGTGACACACCACCGACCTCAGCACCGCTCCAACAGCCGCCATTACCAGGGGTACCACCCACAGCCCCACAGTGGGTGGAAGACGAAGTGCTGAAGAGTGTACCTGCATCGTTCAAGAAACAAGCTGGCCTGGTATTACAACGGATGAAACAGAATCCTAACATGACTTGGAATGATAAAGGCGAACTCCTGGTACAGAATCAGGTGGTCCCCGGCACCAACATGACGGATTTAGTGAATGACCTGATGCGTAAACGCAGGTCGCACACGGATCCTCGAGGATGGGAGGTCTTCGCTCAAGGCTTGAAAGACATGCATGTACCACAGGAATTGGTGGGGAACCCCCACCGCTTGGCCTTTATGCAGCAAATCCAGCAATCGCCGAGTTGCCCACTACCTTCTTGGGAATCCGAATGGGAACCGGATCAAGGCACAGAGACGTGGTGTTGGAATAGTCAAACGTTGCAAAGCCTGACCAGTAGCGTGTGCGGACAATATTGCTTGTTTTACCTGTACCATCGATGCCGGGGAAGACCCTTATCTACCATCGTAGATGTTTGACGAGTACCCCAAGGCCGAGGACCGCGATGTACTCGTATATGACTGGGCTGCCCATCATTTCAATGTACAAACCCCGTTCTGGGCTTAAGTTTACAAGCCCCTTGTTCTGGGCTTAAGTTTACAAGCCCCTTGTTCTGGGCTTCAGTTCTTTCAATGTACAAGCCCCCTGTTCTGGGCTTCAGTTCTTTCAATGTACAAGCCCCTTGTTCTGGGCTTCAGTTTTCACGTGGTTGTTCTCACGTTGTTGTAAAAATAAAATGAGATCTCATCAAAAAACCCTGTCTTGTGTGTTTTATTCATAATGCATAAATGTCCAATGTGGAGATGCAGTCAAACTGAAATCAGTGGTGTAGGATGGGGCCAAAATGTAACCCATCAATGTCCAGAAAAAGATGCAAGAGCACTATAGTAACATAGAGAGCCAATGAAATCAGCCCACAGACCAAGTACGTGTTTTGGTCTAGGTTTGGAGGGGGCATTTCATTGAGGTACGTGTAAAGGAAGACGGTGAGTGAAGACTCGTCCAACACGTATAGATTAAGTTTATTACTACAACTTCTATGAGCATAATGCATGAAACTGGCTTTGAACACCGTATTAGCCAATCAGTGGCCTAGAATGGAGCCAAAGGTAACCCATTCATGTACAGAAAACATTACCCGTGTGTACAAGAACCCGGATGTAGGCGCGGACGTAGGCGAAAGCATCCTAGTACCCGGATGTAGGCACAGACATGATTCCGTCCATTGTTTCTTTTCTCGATCGCTCATTGGCTCTTTTTCTCGACCGCTGATTGGTCCAAATGGACCTGTCCATCCTTCCCAGGTTCATTTACAATCCCCTTTTTGTGCTAAAGCTCTGCCTACATCGATGCCGCAACATTGTCTCATTGGACATAGAACCTTTTGACTCGGATGTCACCACTACTGGACTATGACAGCGATCCTTGATGCTCGGGCTATGGACCACAAGCGCTCACGCCGGAACCAGCGCCGGCTGGTTGGCCTAGTCATGGTCTGTGCCCTATTGAACCTGGCGCTGTGGTATTGACAGTGGGACCTGACTATAAATACGAGGGTCAGACAGAGTGTGTGTCATTCACCGTTCGTCATTGGAGCAAGCATGTCACCAGTCCTACGAGCCATCCTTCCCCTTACACCTCAGGTGGGGTTACACGTCTATGAAGATAAAGTCACCCTCGTGGAAGACCGTGGAGATGTTTGCTGGTCGCCCGCTGAGACCGTATCGAATACGGTTACGCTACACCGTGACGGCTGGGCCAAATTTAAACGGGTGTTGAGCGGCGAGCTCGATGGACACCTCATCCACATAGACAATGCCATCTACGTATACCGTGGACCCTTCTTCCCACGCCTGGGCCGCTACCAAGATCCTACGCGAAGCTTCACCCTAGACCCCGATCTGTGGACAGCCTTCGAGAAAGTGGTGCCTATCGTGGACCAGTTGTTTACACCGGACGAGCGGTCAACAGACGAGTTGGAGTGGGCTCGTGCCCTGAGAGAATCGGCCGCACAACCCAATGAACAACTGTCTAGCCATGAACCAGACGACGATGCTATTGATTACCCGGCTAGACTCAGTCAGCCCAGTGATATGACCACCTGATCCTTTGATCTCACGGGGTTCTCCCTATAAATACGAGAGACAGTCAACTCTGGTAACATTCACGTACTGACCATGGCGGAGCATATGATACTGGCGTATCTCAGCTTGACCCCCGAGGTTTTCCTGCACGTGTATGCGGATAAGGTCGATATCATGGAGGAGGTGGTAGACATCTGCGATGCGGACCCTACACAACCGTGCCCGGCTCACATTCGTCTGTCCCGGTAGGGTTGGACCAAATTTAAACGGGTGTTGTCTGGTGAACTGGACGGCGACCTCATCCACTTGTGTCACGATGTGTACATCCAACGCGGCCCTTTCTTTGCTCAATTGGCTCGGCTAGATGGGGGTACAGTGCATTTTACCCTTCACCCTGATCTATGGTCTGCATTGGAAGATGCCGTGGTAGATGTTGATCAAGTGCTTATCAAGCGGTCATCAGACGAGTTGGAATGGTCATTTACCATGGACACTGTGGAAGCCAACGAAGAAAATCAGAAAGAAACTCCGGCCCAAGATATACCCGTTATAAATAAACGATAGAGCCAGGGTCCATCATCATTTTGTCATCATGAAGCGCTGGGAGAAGGTGTTGGATAACTTATACTACAGTCGCGCCAGTCCGGCGGCCTATAGTGCATTGTCGGCTCTCTAACGAGCGGCCAAACCCCAGGGGATACAACGTGCCCAATTCCGAGATTGGTTAAGAAAACAAGACACCTATACCTTACATCGATCTGTCCGTCGCCAGTTTCTACGGAACCGGGTCATCGTGGGAGGAATAGATGCCCAGTGGCAAGCGGATTTGGTCGATATGAGCGCCTTTGCCAAACACAACGATAGGAATCGGTATATCTTGACGTGCATCGATATACTATCCAAGTATGCGTGGGTGGTACCCATCCGGACGAAAACGGGGGCGAATCTCATAGCGGCGTTCAAAGACATCTTCAAGTCCGGGCGCAAACCTTTGTATTTGCAAACCGACGAAGGCACGGAATTCCTCAACAGACCGTTCCAACAGTTTCTGAAAGCCCAGAAGGTGTTTTCTTCCATACGTACAACGAGACCAAGGCTTCCGTGGTGGAAAGGTTCAACAGGACATTCAAAGGCCGCATGTATAAATATTTCACCTATAAGAATACAAGGCGGTACATCGATGTTCTCCCGAAACTTGTGAGTGGTTACAATCGAGCCTATCATCGGAGTATAGAGAGAGCCCCCATTACCGTGACCCAACGCAATGAAGCCCAAGTCCGGCGTGTCTTGTACCCAAGGCCATCGCAGCGAACGACGAAGGCGGTGTACAAGGTCGGGGACCCTGTACGGATCAGTAAAGTCAAGGGCAAGTTCGAGAAAAGTTACTTGCCCAACTGGAGCGATGAGCACTTCCTGATTAAATGGCGCCTACCCCGACAGCGGCGAGTCTATGAACTGGAAGATCTTCAAGGGGAACCGTTGCTAGGGACGTTTTACGAGACGGAATTACAGCCTGTCGTAAAAACACAGCAAGACTACTACACGGTGGAACAGATTTTGAAAACGGAACGTCGACGTGGCAAACTGTTTCATTTCGTCAAATGGCAAGGCTGGCCCAGATCCTTCAATTCCTGGGTCGCTGCCAACCAGGTGAAACGACTATAAAGCGAGACACCACTGCCGTCATCCTTCATTCCACGTTCGACCACAGTGCTATGGACAAACAGCAGCTGCCTCTGAACACAGCGTCTCCCAAAACGCGCAAAGCGCAAGTGGGTTTTGTGGTGATATTGCTAACCCTGCTGAGTGTGTTGTACGGAGGTGTGTTTTACGACGTAGCCCATGTCAGCACGTTACTTAACCAATTGAGAACACCAGCCATCAGTGAAACCGGTCTACAGGTAGTGGGTGTACTTGGTGTACTTGGTGATCTCATGGCGGAGACGGACAGTCGGGTCACCCAACTCTTTACCAAAGGCAGCCACCATCGACGGCTCAGCATCATCTACAGTGTGCAGATTCTGTTCAGTAAAAACAAAGAACATCGGAACATCAGCTTAAATGCCCACTACCTGGTGGTCTTCAAAAACCCGAGATACCACTCAACTGCTGCACCTGGCGAGACAGATGTATCCCGGCCGCACACCGTTTGCGTTGGAAGCCAAAGATGCCACAACCCCTCAGCACGGGTATATGCTCTTCGACCTGAAGCAAGCCACCCCCGAACACCTTCGACTACGGACCGGCATCTTTCCCGGAGAGGCCCACCACGTGTACATGCAAAAATAATGTAAACACCCCCACAGTGGCTCCCCCAGCTGGGGTATGTGTGTTTGATGATGGGGAATAATAAAAAGAATGAATACCACAGCAGGGTTATGTTCTCTGAAGTAGATAAAAAGGGCAGAGTTGTGGGTTCTACATTAGTTGTACATGATGTCTGCGCGAGTACGGAAGCACGCTCCCACGCTCCGTGTATTGAAGACGGCCCCACCCGAGTTAGTCCGAACCATTGTACGCGGTGCGGACCCTGACCTTGTACGCTGTCTGTGCGAGATCGGATACAATCTGTTAAAAGGCAACGTTCCACTGACTCCGGCTCAGAAGACCAAGTTGGCCAAGCTTAAGACAGGTGTCCGAACCCTAGTCCAGAAGCGGGTCCCACAAACACAAAAGAAAAAGGTGTTACAGAAAGGCGGCTTTCTCGGGGCCATCTTCCGTGGCCGCTTCCGTGTTGGGTCCAGTATTGGGTGGACTCTTCGGCCGACAATGAACCACACGAAAAAAATGGTCCTCGTCGAACCACGATTCCTTCAAAACCTCCAATCGCCCTACCCTGTGCCACCTACGGTGAAGACCATAACACCGTCGATGGAGAGATGCAACAGATCTTACAGAGACCGGGGTTAAACGACAGTGAGAAAGTACAACGGTACAATGAGACGCTTCAACGGTACATGACGTTCATGGACCAATACAAAACCCTCTCTACGTCACCACCACCACCACCACCACGTGACACACCACCGACCTCAGCACCGCTCCAACAGCCGCCATTACCAGGGGTACCACCCACAGCCCCACAGTGGGTGGAAGACGAAGTGCTGAAGAGTGTACCTGCATCGTTCAAGAAACAAGCTGGCCTGGTATTACAACGGATGAAACAGAATCCTAACATGACTTGGAATGATAAAGGCGAACTCCTGGTACAGAATCAGGTGGTCCCCGGCACCCACATGACGGATTTAGTGAATGACCTGATGCGTAAACGCAGGTCGCACACGGATCCTCGAGGATGGGAGGTCTTCGCTCAAGGCTTGAAAGACATGCATGTACCACAGGAATTGGTGGGGAACCCCCACCGCTGGGCCTTTATGCAGCAAATCCAGCAATCGCCGAGTTGCCCACTACCTTCTTGGGAATCCGAATGGGAACCGGAGTCACCCCCCAAAATACCACCACAACGGGCACCTTATTTTCGCGCCGTTAAAAAACCACCCTTGATCAAGACAACCCACATCTCCAGAGCCGTGACACGTAGCAAGTCACCGCGACGAACACGACGCCGGACACAACCGCCCAAGGCCTGGAACACCTATTAAAACCAACAGCAGCAGCAGGACAGCTCAGTCGCCATGTTTTACCTCACCCTACCCAGTAACAGTTCGCTGGATGTGTTTCCTGACAACACCGTGGCCAAGTACGTGACCCAGTTACCGCAACCGTTGCATTTACCTGGACGATGGGAATGTGGCCTTGTGGATATCCAATACCCTTACTCGTGGTACAACGTGCGAGCCAATGAAGTGTGGTACGACGTGACCTACGAAGGAAAAGACACCCGACTCACCCTTCCCGAAGGCCAATACGATACTCCTAAGGGGTTCATGGGTTGGCTGTCAAGACTGTTGCATTATAAGGCTCTAAGGGAGGTCACGAATAGTTCAAAACCCATCCAAGCCTATCCCTTCAAGAATCACATGGACTCCGATTACAACGCACACAACGACAAGGCACAGCTTACCGTCACCGCCAACGCGAGTGTCGTACGGAGTCCTATCCTACAGCAAATGATGGGTTTCGATCTACAGACGTTCGCTGGTCCCACCGCCCACCAAGTCGAGATCCCGATGGATATGAAGTCGGGTATGTACGGATTCTACGTCTACTCGGACGTGGTGGACAACCACATCGTGGGCGATATCAGCACACATCTGTTACGGGTGGTGCCCATTAAAAATAAGTATGGCGATCAAGTAACCCACAGTTTCACCCACATGCTCTACCTGCCCGTACGACAAACCCACATCAACACGATCACGGTGGATATAAGAGATGACACGGGACGACCTGTGGCATTCGAACGCGGGAAAGTGGTGCTGACACTTCATTTTCGACAAGCACATGCTCCCCACTTTGTATAATGAAGGTGCCTTACGAGTGCGATGCACGCAGCTATATGGACTATTATGCCAAACAGGCCGGGGGTGGCTTTCCGGTTTTCAGTGGTGCACGCATGCAACGTGGACATGGACTGGGGAACATACTCTGGAGCATCGTCAAAACGTTCCTGCCCTTGGTGACGCATGGGGTGAAAGCAATCGGCAAACAAGCGGAACGCAGTGGACTGCAAGTGGCCGGTGATGTCTTGGGGGGTACGGCACCCAAAGAAGCCTTGAAACAGGGGGCCAAAGAAGCGGGAGGCGTCTTGGTGGCCAAAGCACAACGTACCGTAGGGAATAAAAGACCTGCACCACCGAGACCACGCACCAGTCGACGACCGACCCAGCGAAGACGCACATCGAAGACCCGGGATATCTTTTCTTAAAACATGTCCTTGATCCACGCCGAGTCCTGCCCCTCCACCAACAGTGAATTTGATCTGTGGACCGTACCGCCCACCCAGACCAGTGCCGAACAAGGATTATGGGTGGAGCATCTCCCGATCTCCAGCATCAACGCAACAGGACCCATCGAGTTCACCATCAGTAATGCGGATGTGGATTTAGCCGATACATACTTGTATGTGAAAGCCAAGATCACCAATGGAGATGGCACCAGAATCGCCGACCAAGCAACGGTGGGCCCCACGAATCTCTGGCTGCACTCGATGTTT
Organism: Hanleya hanleyi; assembly: GCA_036873755.1. Lineage (NCBI taxonomy): Eukaryota > Metazoa > Mollusca > Polyplacophora > Lepidopleurida > Hanleyidae > Hanleya > Hanleya hanleyi. Next base: position 59,993 of record JAVTVY010025885.1, read on the forward strand.
CAACAGGTGGATATATTTCTGAGCGACAAACTCATCAGTGACTCGACCAACACGTACCCCTATCGAGCCTACATCGAGACGTTGTTGTCGCATGGACGAGAGGCTAAAAAATCTCAACTGACAGCCGCTTTATTCTACCAGGACAAAGCCGAGCACATGGGCGCCGAGAACGACAATACGGGATATAGCAAACGGAAGGCTTTGACCGCGAACGGCGTCTCGGTGGATCTCATGGGTCGACTGCACGCAGACATGTTCATGCAAGACCGGTACCTCTTGAACAAGGTCCCCATCAAAATCCGACTGATACGAGCGCCTCCGACCTTCGTCTTAATGTCCACTGGAGATGCTCCCAATTACAAGATTGTCATCGAAGACGCAGTCCTGTATGTCCGAAAAGTGAAACCGAATCCACTTTCAACGAGCCCTCCGGAGCACCGTCAATGTGATCTGCTACGCCGAGTTTGACAACATCATTCAAGTGGACAAAGCGCGCAACGTCCTGTGTGACTTCTCCACCTAACATGGATACAGACAGATAACCACCGTGCTGGAGAATGACCCAGAGACACGTAGGGTGTTTCAAGGGGTGTTCGCCCGAGATGAGTTCCCATTAGACCGTATGTATCCTGCTGCTTACGTTCTCAACACGGACCCGATGGATCGGCCCGGTGAACATTGGGTGGCCGTGTACTTGACAGAACAGCAGGGCGAATACTTGACCCGTGCGGCCTGCCACCCCTCCATCCCGATTTAACAGGCTTCATGGATCAAGGCACAGAGACGTGGTGTTGGAACAGTCAAACGTTGCAAAGCCTGACCAGTAGCGTGTGCGGACAATATTGCTTGTTTTACCTGTACCATCGATGCCGGGGAAGACCCTTATCTACCATCGTACAGATGTTTGACGAGTACCCCAAGGCCGAGGACCGCGATGTACTCGTATATGACTGGGCTGCCCATCATTTCAATGTACAAACCCCGTTCTGGGCTTAAGTTTACAAGCCCCTTGTTCTGGGCTTAAGTTTACAAGCCCCTTGTTCTGGGCTTCAGTTCTTTCAATGTACAAGCCCCCTGTTCTGGGCTTCAGTTCTTTCAATGTACAAGCCCCTTGTTCTGGGCTTCAGTTTTTCACGTGGTTGTTCTCACGTTGTTGTTGTTACTGAATAAAAAATAAAATGAGATCTCACCAAAAAACCCTGTCTTGTGTGTTTTATTCATAATGCATAAATGTCCAATGTGGAGATTCAGTCAAACTGAAGTCAGTGGTGGAGGATGGGGCCAAAATGTAACCCATCAATGTCCAGAAAAAGATGCAAGAGCACTATAGTAACATAGAGAGCCAATGAAATCAGCCCACAGACCAAGTACGTGTTTTAGTCTAGGTTTGGAGGGGGCATTTCATTGAGGTACGTGTAAAGGAAGACGGTGAGTGAAGACTCGTCCAACACGTATAGATTAAGTTTATTACTATAACTTCTATGAGCATAATGCATGAAACTGGCTTTGAACACCGTATTAGCCAATCAGTGGCCTAGAATGGAGCCAAAGGTAACCCATCCATGTACAGAAAACATTACCCGTGTGTACAAGAACCCGGATGTAGGCGCGGACGTAGGCGAAAGCATCCTAGTACCCGGATGTAGGCACAGACGTGATCCCGTCCATTGGTTCTTTTCTCGATCGCTCATTGGCTCTTTTTCTCGACCGCTGATTGGTCCATCCTTCCCAGGTTCATTTACAATCCCCTTTTTGTGCTCAAGCTCTGACTACATCGATGCCGCAACATTGTCTCATTGGATATAGAACCTTTTGACTCGAATGTCACATTTTGTCCCGCGCGCGCACTTCCGGTGATGACGCGCGCGCGCGCTGCGGCCGGAGAACCCGCGCGCGCGCGCGCTGGGGGCCGGGGCCCGCCGGGAAAGTTGGAGGTAGTGTTTGAGCATTCACCCAAACCGGAAGTGACGTCACACACACTTGCGCAACCCCAGTTCATGACAAAACACAGACAAGTCTGGACATGTCCAAAGGTAACGCCTCATTCACCCAAATCGGAAGTGACGTTATTTTTACATCCGGGACTTTTGACCTGGGTGACGTGATATGCAAATTTCTGAGGTCAAAGATCAATAGGGCTCGCCTAGACCCCAAAAACGTCTATTTCCATACTATGGCCAGGCTGCGCATGCGCAGAATGATGATATTTCAACCCCACATCCACGCCATCAGAGGCTCCCTCACATAGGCTTCACATGGATACCTCACACGACCCCATTGGACCATTAGGGACGCCCCTAGATCCCAAAACGTCTATTTTCATACCCTTGGGCCACCGCGCATGCGCAGAATGCCGATATTTCAACCCCACACCCAGCCCATTAGATGCCCCTTCACATAGGCTTCACTTGGATACCTCACACGACCCATTCGAACCGTGAATAGCCCATCTCTAACCCAAACACACCCACACACACACCCCAAAAATGCCTGCTTTCTATACTAGGGCCAGGCTGCGCATACGCAGACTATTGAACACGGGCGAACCATTAGTGTAGTCAAGTGCTCCTCCACGAGAGCTTCAAAATAATACCTCACTTGAACCCATCGGACCATTAATGGCCCACCTAGACTCCAACACGTCCACCCCGTATGGCCCTATACACCCATAGCCATGATGCAGTATAGGCCTATGGGCCTACCCAGGCCACGGTGACTTTTTTCAAAAATTTCACCGATTCGCTCCGGGACACTTCCTATTATGTTCTAAATGACGAGACGTGAAAAACAAATCCAAACAACCCTACCGCAAATGTATAGAAGTAGGTTTCCCAGGGGGACAAACATTGATCCTATACCCCAGTATGGGACTATATGGGGCTATATCGTACTTTTTCAAAAATTTCACCGATTCGCTCCGGGATACTTCCTATCATGTTTGTCTTGACGAGACTAAGAAAACGAGACCCCACAACCTATACCGCAAATGTCGAGAAGCAGGTTTTCCAGGATGGTCCTATACCCCCCATATCCTATATAGGCATTTTCCCGTAATTTAGAATAAAGTCCGTGTTCCGTATTTGTTAAGGAAAAAATTTACATACACCCACCCTGGAACTAGGGCGAGATAACTCTATTGATATGCAAGCCCCGTTAAGCCCGGCCACCTATATACCCCCCATACCCCATATAGGCATTTTCCCGGAGTCCGTGTTCCGTTTTTTTTAAGGAAAAATTTTACATGCATCCACCCAGCCCATCAGATGCCCCCTCACCTAGGCTTCACATGGATACCTCATACAACTCCATCGGCCCATTAGAAACCCCGCTCGATCCCAAAACGTCTATTTCCATACCCTTGGGCCACCGCGCATGCGCAGAATGACGCTATGTCAACCCCACACCCAGCCCATTAGATGACCCTTCACATAAGCTTCACTTTGATACCTCACTCGACCCCATCGGACCATGCAGCGTATTTCCAGTCTAGGGACTACTTTTTCTCCGCGGAAGCTTTTTCCCGCGACCGCATCACCGCCAGGACCGCATCACCGCGGAGGAATACATCCCCTTTTCCACAACATTCAAGATGGCCGCCAAGCGCACACCGCCTCAAAAATTCAAGATGGCGGCCAAACTCTGGCAGATCGAGTTGTCTCCCTTGCGTCCAGAGTGTACAGATGGCGCCACTAGTTCCTCCTCAATCCTCCCCGTGACGTCACTACATCCGGGTGAAAGTTGACTAAAGATCAATGTTATATACTACTCTGGTACAATAACAACTTGAGGCAACCAAATCTATTCATTAAAAATTGGTACCAGAATTATATTAGATATATTCGTGATATCCTCGGCTCCGATGGTAACTTTCTATCATATAAAGAAATAAAAAGTAAATGCAATATCAGAGGCACGTACTTGGAATATATTCGCATCGTCTCAAATATTGATAAGAAATGGAAGTCAGAGATAGGTTAAAAGTATCAAGATGTGATGATATTCACTCCGCCGATCAGTACAGAGAAAAGAATATTGAACAAGGAAACCAAGGGATGTAGAATTGTTTACAATTTATTAAATGGGGAAGAGGGATTTATAATTAATGCGGATAACACATGGGAAGAAATATTAAATACTAAAATTGACTGGAAAATCAAATATAAGAATACATTCCGCAGCACTGGTTATACAAAACTAAGAAATATGCAGTATAATATCTTGCACCGAATTTTGTGCACAAACTCGTTCTTGCATACTATAGGTAAACGCGATGACAATCTATGTTTTTATTGAAAGGCAGAAAAGGAATCTGTTGAATATGTACTATTTTTGTGTCCCATCACACGGCATTTTTGAGACCGAATGCAATAATGGTGTAAAAGTTTTGAATTAAAATTCAAAATTACTCCAGAAAAAAAATGTATGCGAGTCGGGTGGCGAGCAACAATGTCTGAATACATTGGCTTTTTTAACAAAGCAATATGTTTATAGTAACAAGTTCAAGTCATCAAATCTGAATTTTAATGCTCTTTTAAATAAATTTTACAGTCATTATCAACTGGAGAAATACATCTCTGGCATAAACAATACAATGTATATTCTATCATATATATTCTACCATTTAGAAAGTGGTCGAATAACAGTATTTTCGTTATTTTGGGATAACACTCTCTTAGAACAGCACAAATTCTAGTGCTGAAAATTTGGTCGAGTCCCGTGCGTGATTCGAGCCAGCAACCCCAGAGTCAGGCACCGAATCGCCAGCACTGTATGACGGCGATCTAAACCACTCGGCCAACGGGCCTCCCACAAAAATAGGAGGTAGCAGACCGGTAGTCTTGAAAGCGAACACACAGTACCCCTCTGATGATCGTAATGACACAGCTCCCAAAGCTGAATAGATATATATTCTACCATTTAGAAAGTGGTCGAATAACAGTATTTTCGTTATTTTGGGATAACACTCTCTTAGAACAGCACAAATTCTAGTGCTGAAAATTTGGTCGAGTCCCGTGCGTGATTCGAGCCAGCAACCCCAGAGTCAGGCACCGAATCGCCAGCACTGTATGACGGCGATCTAAACCACTCGGCCAACGGGCCTCCCACAAAAATAGGAGGTAGCAGACCGGTAGTCTTGAAAGCGAACACACAGTACCCCTCTGATGATCGTAATGACACAGCTCCCAAAGCTGAATAGATATATATTCTACCATTTAGAAAGTGGTCGAATAACAGTATTTTCGTTATTTTGGGATAACACTCTCTTAGAATAGCACAAATTCTAGTGCTGAAAATTTGGTCGAGTCCCGTGCGTGATTCGAGCCAGCGACCCCAGAATCAGGCACCGAATCGCCAGCACTGTATGACGGCGATCTAAACCACTCGGCCAACGGGCCTCCCACAAAAATAGGAGGTAGCAGACCGGTAGTCTTGAAAGCGAACATACAGTACCCCTCTGATGATCGTAATGACACAGCTCCCAAAGCTGAATAGATATATATTCTACCATTTAGAAAGTGGTCGAATAACAGTATTTTCGTTATTTTGGGATAACACTCTCTTAGAATAGCACAAATTCTAGTGCTGAAAATTTGGTCGAGTCCCGTGCGTGATTCGAGCCAGCGACCCCAGAGTCAGGCACCGAATCGCTAGCACTGTATGTCGGCGATCTAAACCACTCGGCCAACGGGCCTCCCACAAAAATAGGAGGTAGCAGACCGGTGGTCTTGAAAACGAACATACAGTACCCCTCTGATGATCGTAATGACACAGCTCCAACAATACAATGGACAAGTTTAGCAAAAAATGGACTATGTGTGGAAAGGTTATCGAGAGTCTGATACGTTAAAAATTTGAAAGGTAAAAAAGTCGCACTGATTGTCAACCAACATTTAACCAGCCAAAAATATAGGTGGCTATTATTAATTGTGTATTCTGACGGTCACCTAATAATGGATATTTTCTACGTTTGTTTGTATATATATGCAACGCGTGAGTCTCGAAGGTTTTCAGATTACTTTCATGTTGTTTGTTGGTTTGTATATATGTCAGTATGCAAAATGTCTGTGTATATGCACAGATGCACAGAAAGTTGCAGGACTTCCATGCAGTGAAAGTGGCACAGATCAATACAAATGGATACAATATCTTCGTTGATGGAAGACACACCTAAACTGAGCAATCGTCAGTCCCAGATAATAATTTGCTAAACCCGGTCGTGGTATTTTAAGAGTAAATAATCCCCCTCGTCGAGCGAGAGGAAGAGAGTTTAGGTAGGACTTTACCCCCATCTTTGAAATACGACCATCAGGTACCGGTATCACAACATTTCATAGATGGTTTTCTTCGCTTATCAAAGATAGGTCAATAATGCTATAATAGCCCAATTGAGCTATTATCCACAGTCCGCTAGAATTAGGGATCGGAAATTTCAGGGTCTGATACTCGAGTGGTGTATGTTAATGATCATTCTCTTAGTTAAAGGTAATCCCGAACGGCCACAGGTCTAAAATATTTGTGAAAAGTATTTTCAAATCTGAAAATAATGGTATTGGTTGCACCTGAAAATTCCATCTGGTTCACGAGCTGCATGTATGTTCGGCATATCATGTTGGGCACACCGGTACTCGCTCGGTCATGGATAGGAGGCCGGGTACTGTACTGCTGAGTTGATCATTGTCCAGGGTAATAGGAACTGAGACGGGTCTATATGCACGGTCAGGAGGTGTAACTGCACTGCAATAAAATCAGTTGCACAGCCCACAGAGCACGTGGCCAGACTGCTACAGACCATGTCCCGACCACTCTAGTAAGCGGCGGGGTTACTGACATCTTCATCGCATCAAACCTGGACCAATTAATTAGTAGAAATTGGTTTAGTGCAACGAAGAGGAGTTACTGCAAGCATCTCAATATCTCCGTCAGAGAGATCTCAGTAGTATAGAAAAACCCGATTGACTCGCCTTTTTCAGGGAGGTAACTCTTGATGCACTTTTGTGATTTTGGCAAATGCCGGGTTATCTCCCCTGACTCGAACATTTGCATGTTAAATCCATATGGGAAAATGCCTGTATGGGGTATGGATGGTGCGATCGCGTCGTATGAGGTATCAATGTGAAGCATTCGTGAAGGGGCATCTGATAGGCCGGATGTGGGATTGAAATATCGTCATTCTGCGCATGCGCTGTGGACAACGGGTATGGAAATAGACGTTTTGGAGTCGAGGTGAGCCACTAATGGCCCGATTGGGTCGTATGAGGTATCAATGTGAAGCCTATGTGAGGGGGCATCCGACGGGTTGGGTGTGGGGTTGAAATATCGTCATTATACGCATACGCAGTGGACAAAGGGTATGGAAACATACGTTTTGGGGTCTAGGTGGGCCACTAATGGCTCGATGGAGTCGAGTGAGGTATCAATGTGAAGCCTATGTGAGGGGGCATCCGACGGGGTGGCAGTGGGGTTGGAATATCGTCATTCTGCGCATGCGCAGTAGACCATGCAAGGTTATAGAAATAGACGTTTTGGGATCTAGGGTAGCCCCTAATGGGCCGATGGAGTCGAGCTAGGTATCACTGTGAAGCCTATGTGAGGGCGCATCCGCCTGGACTAGTGTCTCGGTCGTTGTCAACATTCTGTGCATGCACAAACAGGGAATTGTGGGAAAAGGGTATGGAAATATACGTTTTGGAGTCTGGATGGGCCATTAGTGGTCCCATGGAGTCGTATGAGGTATCAATGTGAAGCGTATGTAAGGGGGCATCCGCCTGGGCTAGTGCCTCGGCCGTTGTCAACAAGACAGAAAATTGTGGGAAAGGGGCATGAAAATAGACATTTTGCGGTCAAGGTGGGCCCCTAGTCGTCCGATGGGGTCGAGTGAGGTATCGTTGTGAGGGATACGTGAGGGGGCATCCGCCTGGACTAGTATGACGTGGAACTGACGTTATTCTGCGCATGCGCAGTAGACAAAGTGTATGGAAATATACGTTTTGTGGTCTAGGTGGACAACTGATGGTCCGATGAAGTTGAGTGAGCTCTCAGTTTAAAGCAGTCGTGAGGCAGCATCCGCCTGGACTAGTGTGTCGTCCATGTTCGACATTCTGCGCATGCGCAGACAGGGAAATGTGGGAAAAGGGTATGGAAATAGACGTTTTGGGGTCGAGGTGAGCCCCCTAGTGAGCCGATGAAGTCATATGAGGTATCGTTGTGGAGCATTCTTGGAGGATCATCCGCCTAGACAAGTGTGTCGTTCGTATGCGTAGACAGGGAATTGTGGGGAAAGTGCATTGGAAGGAACGTTTTGGGGTCTAGGTGGGCCACTAATTGTCTGAATGAGTCGAATAGGATACCAATGTGATGCATACGTGAGGGCGCATCCGCCTGGGTGGATGGGTGTAAGGAATATAGTCATTCTGCGCATGCGCAGGCAGGCCGTATTATGAAAATACACAATTTGAGGCCGATATGGACCACTATTGGTCCGGATGTGTCTAGGGAAGTGTTATTTTTGTAGCACTCGGGGTGTAGAGCACGACTTGAAGGGATGCCCACGTCACCTGTGACGTCATCAGTGACAGTAGTAGCGAAAGCGGAAGTTTCGGAGGTGCGATGGAGTGCATTTGGAGTAGATAACAGCCTACAAGTGTGAGTGTTACCTGTGAGTGTGAGTGTATGCGCGCGTGTGTGCGAGTGAGTGAGGATTTTTGAGGATTTTGATGACTTCAAGGGATTTACTACGAGGTATCATCATGGACTTGTAAGGGTAATATAGGACTCCATAAATTTTGGGATTTTTGTGGTTTTGTGAGGACTTGCACGGAATTTTTACGAGAAATTATGGACTTTTGGGGGCTTCTCGTGGACTGTCGATGAGTTTCGTTCAAGATCTGCGGATTTTAAGGATGTTTATAGCCGGAGGATTATATGTAATAATTTTGAGGATGTTTCTGGACTTACGAAGGATTTTTATGGGATTTCTATGCCTTCCAATGATTTTTGAGAATTTTGAGGACTTCAATGAACTTACGACGAGGTATTTTCATGGACTTGTGAGGGTTTCATGGATTTTGGGACCGTTCATGATTTCCATAAATATTTGAGGTATTTGGGATAGTATTGCTTTTAGGTAAGGCCGGAAGAGAGAAGAACACAACTTTGGCCTGAGTCAACTTAGGGTGTGCCTATAGTTAATCCATGGGACAGCTAATCAGCAGACTGAGCTCCTCAGCAAGGGACGTGATACATGTGAAATGGGTACTGATTCAGCTGAGGATTCAGATGGCGAATTTATGGTGGTGGTGCCAGGAGTTGGAGACAGTGTTGATGATGTAGTAGAGGACTGTGCGTCGTCAGCTGAGAACATAAATGTACAGGAAGAGGGTGAACGCTTGCCGATGCAAGGCATCCCACCTGCTGGGCAAGAAGACCTGAATAACAGCCGCGCTATGGAATCTCGGCGATCTGTGAGAGAACCACCCATTCCCATTCGACGCCCACGTCGCGCTAATGCAGGACACCATCGTAATCCATCGAGAGATCCACGATCGGCATTGAATCAGACTGTGACTGCGGAGTCTCTCACCTGTGGCTTAGTTCACTCTTAGTTAATTTTGGTGCATCAAAGTTCAAATGCTCATGACCGTCATTTGGTGTTATAACATGTATGTTCTTGCTCTTACCTTTATTATATCACTAGTCATATATCTTTGTTGATGTATATTAGTATTGAGTTGTTGTATATATGAGGTTGTCAGGAGCCAACACTCTAATAAAGTGGTGGGGGGTGGGATGTGGCCGTGAGCCCTAGATGTATGCTAGTTGGTTATTATTAAGGATAAATTGTTCACGTGATCGTCAAGACCCTCATTGTTAAGAGAAAATCTGTACGATTGTACAGTCGAGAATGAGTATTTTTACTTGGGCCTTAGAATGCATCGCATTTTGCTGCAAATCGGTGCATATTATTATTTATTGTTGTCAACATAATTCTAATTGTGTGTGCATAGTTTTGCGCTAGTGATAACGGAGATCTGGTATTTCCTACTATTGGACTCGGTTTACCTGTCATGTGCTAATATGCCGTAGTTTGCCAAGCGATGCGATAGCGTGCTTTTCGCTGCCACATTGCAAAATCAAGTTTGCGGAGCACCGACTGCTGGTCTTAATCTCCATCAAATGATGTAAGTTACGCTTTTTACTAGTGCAATGGTCCCATAGCCTGATGACGTATTATATATCTCTCAGTCACGTGATGAATTGTATTTCCATTCATCTGTATGGCACGTGAACACTCATCCAGAATTCTAACATGGATTGGGTAACACGAAAGCAATTAAATTGTCATTGTCAACGCAAAGTACATGTACATGTCCCGCAAGGCGTGAAGGCCTAGATGTAACCCGATACACCAAATTAAAGCATGCTCTTCAGACTGTGCCAGCTTAGCTCAGGGACCTCGCGCTGGCAATTGAGTTGATGTCATGTTACACGAGGGAGATGATAGGCTAATTGAATTGTATAACGATCCTCACCTGTCAATTAATTGCCATGGATGTTGTGGGCCTGCATTGCATCAAGGGATAGAAGTGGTATTTTATTGTCATGGATGTAGGGAGCCTACGTCATCAGGCTTCAGGGCCATTCACATATCACTTATTGTTCATGAATATGTTTTGATATTAATTAGAACGTTGTTATATAACAGTATCGCTATTCTGTGTAGTTTTGTCGAAGATCTGATTCGGCGTGTGGACCAAACCTATAGTACAGCATGGTGTAACATGTACCGCGTTGGGAATGATTGTCAACGTGACCTGTGGAAAGATAGTAGCCTCTTGGACATAATCTGCGACACTTGTCCTCCGCCACGAAGTGGTGGGAGGACTTGGAAATGCTAGCCGTCCGTCCTTCCGTCCGTCCCTCCGTCCGTCCTTCCGTCCGTCTCAGCGTCCGTCCTTCCGTCCGTCCGTCTGTCCCACATCTTGTGAACGCGATATCTTGAGAACAATTCGACCAATCGACTTCAAACTTGAGAAGGTGCTTCAGATCAGTTAGACGGCCATTGGTATTGATTTTCACTGAGGTGCGTAATCCAAGATGGCCGCCATCGACCATATTGTATTCTGTCCGTCCCACATCTTGTGAACACGATAGCTCAAGAACAATTCGACCAATCGACTTCAAACTTGAGAAGGTGCCCCACATCAGTTCGACGGCCATTGGTATTGATTTTCACTGAAGTACGTAATCCAAGATGGCCGCCATCGACCATATTGGATTCTGTTCGTCCCACATCTTGTGAACGTGATATCTCAAGAACAATTCCATCAATCAACTTCAAGCTTGGGAAGGTTCTTCACATCAGTCAGACAGCCATTGGTATCGATTTTCACTGAGGTACGTAATCCAAGATGGCTGCCATTGACCATATTGGATTCCATCCGTCCCAGATCTTGTGAACGCGATATCTCGAGAACAATTCAACCAATCGACTTCAAACTTGGGAAGGTTCTTCACATCAGTTACACAGCCATTGGTATTGATTTTCACTGAGGTACGTCATCCAAGATGGCTGCCATTGACCATATTGGATTCTGTCCATCCCACATCTTGTGAACGCGATATCTCTACAACAGTTTGACCAATCCACTTCAAACTTGAAAATGTGCTTCACATCAATTAGATGGCCATTGGTTTTGATTTTCACCGAGATACGTAGTCCAAGAGGGCTGCCATTGACGATATTGGATTCCATCCGTCTCGGATCTTGTGAACGTGATATCTCGACAACAATTTGACCAATCAACTTCAAACTCGAGACGGTGCTTCACATCAGTTAAACAGCGATTGGTATTGATTTTCATTGAGGTAGTATGTAATCCAAGGTGGCTGCCATTGACCATCCTGGATTTCACTCGCCCATATTGTACCCATCTGTGTTGTGAACGCGATATCTTGATCTATTCCACTCATCGATTTATAAACCTCACCATCCACAAATCCATATACAACTACAGACTTACATTCCAGTGTTACACTACCCATTACTGCTTCCCAAACCTCCTCAAATTGTCTCAACAATTCCAGATGAACGTCTCTTTCCACATACACATATCAACTTTCCAAGTTATATTTAAGGAGATATTGGAAGCGTATATGCTGTATGCTCTCAAACAGGCTACTTGGCGGAGGACCTGCTAGCTACTCAGCTTGTTGTAGTAAAATCAGGTGAGTGTTATCTCCGCTCGTCATTATGTTTAACCCAAATTCTGGGTAAATGTGAACATCGGTAGTTGGTTTTTAACTTGTACAGATGGAAATTGTCGGTAAACAAATGGGATTCGATCTGTGTTGACAAGGTACACACTCTAAAGTAATCTGAGATACATTTTATTGTAAATTTATGTGATCACCAGTATTATTTATCATTGTCCCGATGTTTTCATGTGAATTTTGGTTACAAGTGCACGATACGAATTAGTAGATAGTAAAATTCGGCTTCTGTATCAGGTGGATTTATTTGTAACATCGGAAGCAAGCAATTCTTTAATAATTCTCTGTTATCTCTTGTTTGTGACAAACTGTAATGCATGTCATAAATTAGTAGATAGTAAAACAGTATTTCAGGAACAGCTGATTATATAGTAAAGTGCTTTTACATGTTTTCTTTGTAAATTGTAGGTGAATGTGCCCAGCCGTTTTCCCCATACGATTCTTCCCCACCATTGATCTTCACGAAACATGAATGTGACTATCTGAAATAATAAACAGACAGATTCAGTGATTGAAGATTCGAGTCCATTGCTTTATTGATGTAACCTTGGTCATATCTGGCGTCGCCGACAGGATGTCTACATCATCGTTTTCACCAAACATACTGCCATCAGACGTTCTGTTATTGCTTGGATCGTTGTCTTTATCATAGCCCCTGCTCTGTACATTTTCAGTGCAATCTGTGAAGTTATCCTCCCATGACGTCATCAGCCGGGTGGCCTGTTGGCGAAAATTCATATTACGCGTAATTCTGATCACATTAAAAATTGATAAAAAATATTTTCATGTAAAGTGAAATTGAACTATGATTCCTAAGCACATTTGGACGAACAAAATTCCGCTTGGGTTTATCTTTGACAATATGAATCACCAGTTTGGCGAAAAAGAGGTTCACTTAAATTTAGACTTCAAAAACCTTGTTGTTTTTATGTGTGAATCCATCGATTGTTATTATTCGCGGGTGCTGTATGAAACAAATCACGAGGTGCTACATCCCACAAATGCTGTTTGTTATATTATGTTTGAGGCATTAGGCAGCGGGCGGTGTTCTACCCCTCAATATGTACGTATTTCTAAAAGGGCAACACCATGATATAATAAGTGTCGAACAATCTGTATAAATAGTACTCGCTGCAACGGATATGAAACTCGTTCCTTGACCAGTTGCAAATAAAAAAATAAAAACGTATAACTGGGGTGGGAACGGGTGCTAAATATATTAAATTGCCAAGGTGCTTATCTTTCTTTTCATTCAGGAATCATTAACGACGACGGGATGCGAGCTCTCATGGCAATAACTTTTTCGAACTTGTATAGTTCATATCTTGCCCTTTGGACAGTGGACAGAGGTCCCATAGAAGCTAGAAGATCTGTCCTTGCGGGGCTACACTATGGCTATCAACCTATCACTGTATATATGTTGCACTGATTCCTGGTAACTTGTTTACATACGTAGAACTGTAGTTTTACTGCTGGTTTCTGGTAATAATTACATGTGATTTTCTGATCATCAAAATCAATACATCTGCCGATAGCATTGGGGTTACCTCCCTTGATAGGGCATTGTGATGCTCGCATAATTGTGCCTGCTCCTCGAGGGAACTTTGATTAACACTGAATGGAAGTCTGAAGCCTGAAGTCACATGACCAGATACATTACCCCAGTTAGTTTAATTCGCACATGTCCGTTTATATATCGTTAGACCGCTTTGATCCCTATTACATCAGTACGATTACGGGTCTCCAGCCAATCAGCAACACCTCAGTGTCCGGAATTTGCAAGTCGAAATTCCTAGTGTCTCCCATCCATTAACTGACCATTTAAATCAGTGAGCGAGAAACGAACACCGAGCGCAGTGGAGGGGAAAAACTTTGTCCTCGGCATTGTGATGCAAGCTGACATAAAAACGTCCAAGCTGCCTGGCTTTAGACACGTGGGTCGGAATTCAGATGCAGGAAAGCAGGCGCTCACGCCGATAGCATTCGTATATCGGTGCAACCCGGCCCAGGCAAACCACTGTCGGGCCTTGACTGGGTTGGCGACGAAAAGCTAGTTCGAAGCAGATGCAGGTGAGCGTAGATGCTGATTGTATAACATATACTAATCTACAGATATGTATATCCCGATACCTGTACCAGAGAACATAGGTGAAAGAATAGCCGATATTAAATTTTTGGAGAGGTATGTGCTGTTTGTAGAAACCATTCTGTAATGAATTTTTGGCCTGTGTTGATGGTGAACACATACAAGTATGGTAGAAAAGAGAAAGATATCATGATAGCCGAGCATTTGATGGAGAGATTAAATCTTTTACAATTAAGTATACATGTCTGAAATGAACAGATACGTAAGCATTAGTTCATCTAGATTTTTTATGAGATAACAATAGGTCATTGAAGTACATCGCGTCTGACAAATCCGTTTTGGAGTCCAGGAGAGAGTGAGTGAATATGATTTAACGCCGCTTTCAACAATATTTCAGCCATATCACGACATTGGGTCCTTTTCCTTTTTACACCCGGGAACCCCACGGGTGCCTCAGTCAGTCACCTCTTACGACAAGCTGTCTGAGGAGCTAAGGCCTATTCTTAACATTGCCTGCGGTGAGCACAACAATTGGGAGTTCTGGAAAATAAAAATAAATTTTAGAAAATATCGTATAGGCCAATCCTATCTCTCGCTTTAATTACAACACATATTTAATAAATATATATATATATATTTTTTTCAAAATAACTCTACAGATTTGCATATCAATCGGCTTATGAGAGACTCAGCACGCAAATACCGTAATCCGTGATGCGATATCCTTTTACGGATTATTATTGAATAAAGTGTATAACGACTGATCATAATGAGGTCTTTACTGCATAATAGACGAAAATTTTTAGTATAATTATCTACAAGTCATTCTCATGGCATCAGATTGCAGACATCCCACTGTCAGATATACTCTGATTACACTGAGGTTAAAATGTGGCACGCACATGGCTCTCGGCCAGTTAAACAAGACAATACACCCAGTCTAAAATGGTGAGAAACAGTCGTCAGACATTGGGAATTGGGCTTCCCGTCTGGTTTTGACCTTGTATATATTTCAGTATGCATTTTTTATATGAACTTTGACACATTGAACCACAATAATATTTCACTGTAATGTCACGGCATATATGAAAAAATTTATTAGTCGTTAAAGGTGTTCCATTTCAAATATATTAAACAATCCTTACTAAAATGTCAAGCCAAAACAAGACTATGCAAAGGTATATGGACAGAGTATTTCTATGGCTATAAACTATTATGTGTTATTTCGTGTTCCTCTAGGCTGCTTATCTTTGAACAGCTATACGGACAGCGGGAGCAATTGCATGGCTTTTCACAAGTATGTTTTCTTTTATGTTCCTTTAGGCTATCTATCGAACAGCTATATGGACAGAGTGAACATTTATATGGCTTTTCACCAGTGTGTGTCCTTTCATGTTCCTTTAGGTGCCCCTTTCGTGAACAGCTATATGGACAGAGTGAACATTTATATGACTTTTCACCAGTATGTGTTCTTTCATGTTCCTTTAGACGCCCTTTCTGTGAACAGCGATATGGACAGAGTGGGCATTTAAACGGTTTTTCGCCAGTATGTGTTCTTTCATGTCGCATAATGTCCCATTTCCGGGAACAGCTATATGGACAGAATGAACATTTGTATAGCTTTTCACCAGTATGTTTTCTTTTATGTAGCTTTAGGCTATGTTTCTGTGAACAGCTATATGGACAGAGTGAACATTTATATGGCTTTTCACCAGTGTGCGTTTTTTCATGTTCCTTTAGGTGCCCTTTCCGTGAAGAGGATGCCTTTAGGGTACATACATGTACACCTGGGTATGTGGTTAAGAGGCTTTTACTATAGGTAAATCCATTTTCTTGTCATATGATTGGAAACAGATATCAGGAAGTGGCGAGGAGGTTGCGTATTTAATGGTGGGGAGGAAAGGGCTGCAATGAAGACATAGACAGCTGGTGTTGGTGGGATGCATTTCAACCAAAACCAATATTGTCTGTCAATTCGGTGTGGTTGATACGAAACAGGCAATGTTCAAGGTTCTCTGGATTCATCCAAATTCACAAACCTCCCCAGTAGTATAGTTTGTGCCTGTACAGGGGAATTTTGAGGTGCCATTGAGGTGCAATTGAGGTGCAGCTGTCATTACAATGTGGTGACATAGCGAAAGTGAAAAGGGTGATCGCGTATGGGTTTAGTGTATGGATGGTGACCATGGTATCGGTTAACAGTGGTTGATGAGTGAAGACAAGGAGTGTGTGGTTTAATAATGTATGATTGTATATGAATAGTGTAATGGGTTGCATATCTATGTATGAATAAAGGAAGTGTAATAATTGATATGTAATAATTTTTAGTATGGTCAAATTCATGCCTGGACGTGTATTAGGGTTTTATTTTCCCCACCGGTATGGGAGGTATCTTTGATGATATGTGCAGCAGTGGTCGTCACTGGAGCTAAATTAAGGGATTCATTTTGTGGAGGAGTGTGAAGGGTTAGATAAATATGGCACTCGACAATCGATGGGATTTAGAATTTAACTGATTCACTCGTACCTGGAGAGTGTATAACAATGGACTTGTGCACCAGCTGATGTCGAGAGTGGACTGAAATGAAAGGGTATTCCACTTGAGCGATCCTTAGAGAAGTTTAAATCTGTGAATTAATTAGCGTCACACATCGCCGGTTAATCAAAGGTATCAGATGCCATCATATTTCTCTCCTTTCAATGTTGAATTGTTTGGTTGAGTGTGTCTGTGTTCAAGCCTGCACTATACGACCGACAACTGAAAAATTTATATTATAACACGAGCGAATGTTTTCTCAACTTCAATAACACTGAATGAGTGAGCGAATAGAATAAAGTAGTGGTGATTAGAGAGCATAATAGCGAAAGTTGCCGGAGCAGCGCTGGCAAAAAATGTCAATCGATAGCCCCGGAAAAATGTCAATCGATATTGGAGTCCGGGATATACAGCGGAAGTAACGTAACGGAAGTGTGTTTGCGTTGTCATGTTGATGACGTAATGAAAGTATAATGCGTTACCTCGGTGACGAAGTTTACAGAGTTGGCGTGGTATTTATTGTATTCTTTCCAAAGAATTTTCGGTGTTTTTTCTCAATGCACGCTCGTAAATCATTTATAAATGTCCGTATGTCTCTCTTTTTTCTTCTTCTTTTTTTTTATCGCATATACATAATTTTCGTCCACATATTTTTACCGAAATATGTACAATACATTCTGTTGATTTTTCCTATGACTGTTAACTAACGTTGAACTAAAACAACTATTTCCCTATCGCTTGAATGTAATGGATGGACGCCAGATGTGATCGGTTATCGGCGATAATGATGGGTTTTATTGAAATTCCATCCAGTTTTACGATTAGTAGTGACATTTAAGTCATTAGTATGAATGAATGTAGGACATAGAGATAATTTGTTTTCACTTCGGTCTTTAAACACGTGTTCGCTGAAGTAGTAACATTTACTATTTTACGTGTGCAATAAATGACTATGGATGGAGGTTAGTACTTTTTTTTCAAATGCACCAGCGTTAACTTCATCTTCAAAATCCCGTTATTTTTTTATTACTTTAGTTCTATTTACTGAACCATGGCTTCCGTCACCGATTACCATTGCGATATCTACCATTAGGTCTGTTATTTCGAAGGAAGTCTAAGGAGACATTATGATGACGTTAACGACATAGTTTATACATCGGACCATATAAATATTTGTAGGGATTTTTTTCAGAGATTTTCGTAGACTTCATTAAAGTTGAGCGGATTTTAAGGATTTTTATAACCTGAGGACTATATGTAAGAACTCTTGAGGATGTTTATGGATTTACGAAGGATTTTTGGTGGGCTTTCTATGACTTCCAAGGATTTTTGATGATTTTAGTGACTTCAAAGGACTTACGACGAGGTATTATCATGGACTTGTAAGGGTAAGATAGGACTCCATAAATTTGGGGATTTTTGTGGTTTTGTGACGACTTGCACCGAAATTTCACGAGGAATTATGGACTTTTGGGGGCTTCTCGTGGACTTTCGATGATTTTCATTCAAGATCTGTGGATGTTAAGGATGTTTATAACCTGAGGATTATATGTAAGAATTTTCAGGATGTTTTTGGACTTACGAAGGATTTTTGTGGGCTTTCTATGACTTCCAAGAATTTTTGAGAATTTTGATGACTTCAATGGACTTACGACGAGGTATTTCCATGGACTTGTAAGGGTTTCATGGATTTTGGGACCGTTTATGACTTCCATAAATATTTGAGGTATTTGGGATAGTATTGCTTTTCGGTGAGACCGGAAGAGAGAAGAACACAACTTTGGCCTGAGTCAACTTAGGGTGTGCCTATAGTTAATCCATGGGACATCTAATCAACAGACTGAGCTCCTCTACAAGGGACGTGATACATGTGCAATGGATACTGATTCATCTGAGGATTCAGATGGTGAATTCATGGTGGCGGTGCCAGGAGTTGGAGACAGTGTTGATGATGTAGTGGAGGACTGTGTGTCGTCAGCTGAGAACATAAATGTACAGGAAGAGGGTGAACGCTTGCCGATGCAAGGCATCTCACCTACTGGGCAAGAAGACCTGAATAACAGCCGCGCTATGGAATCTCGGCGATCTGTGAGAGAACCACCCATTCCCATTAGACGCCCACGTCGCGCTAATGCAGGACACCATCGTAATCCATCGAGATCCACGATCGGCATTGAATCAGACTGTGACTGCGGAGTCTCTCACCTGTGGCTTATGATAGGCAGAGACTTAAGTTCACTCTTAGTTAATTTTGGTGCATCAAAGTTCAAATGCTCATGACCGTCATTTGGTGTTATAACATGTATGTTCTTGCTCTTACCTTTATTATATCACTAGTCATATATCTTTGTTGATGTATATTAGTATTGAGTTGTTGTATATATGAGGTTGTCAGGAGCCAACACTCTAATAAAGTGGTGGGGGGTGGGATGTGGCCGTGAGCCCTAGATGTATGCTAGTTGGTTATTATTAAGGATAAATTGTTCACGTGATCGTCAAGACCCTCATTGTTAAGAGAAAATCTGTACGATTGTACAGTCGAGAATGAGTATTTTTACTTGGGCCTTAGAATGCATCGCATTTTGCTGCAAATCGGTGCATATTATTATTTATTGTTGTCAACATAATTCTAATTGTGTGTGCATAGTTTTGCGCTAGTGATAACGGAGATCTGGTATTTCCTACTATTGGACTCGGTTTACCTGTCATGTGCTAATATGCCGTAGTTTGCCAAGCGATGCGATAGCGTGCTTTTCGCTGCCACATTGCAAAATCAAGTTTGCGGAGCACCGACTGCTGGTCTTAATCTCCATCAAATGATGTAAGTTACGCTTTTTACTAGTGCAATGGTCCCATAGCCTGATGACGTATTATATATCTCTCAGTCACGTGATGAATTGTATTTCCATTCATCTGTATGGCACGTGAACACTCATCCAGAATTCTAACATGGATTGGGTAACACGAAAGCAATTAAATTGTCATTGTCAACGCAAAGTACATGTCCCGCAAGGCGTGAAGGCCTAGATGTAACCCGATACACCAAATTAAAGCATGCTCTTCAGACTGTGCCAGCTTAGCTCAGGGACCTCGCGCTGGCAATTGAGTTGATGTCATGTTAC
Source organism: Hanleya hanleyi (assembly GCA_036873755.1). Classification (NCBI taxonomy): domain Eukaryota; kingdom Metazoa; phylum Mollusca; class Polyplacophora; order Lepidopleurida; family Hanleyidae; genus Hanleya; species Hanleya hanleyi. The sequence goes on from JAVTVY010025885.1 coordinate 80,007, forward strand.
ACGAGGGAGATGATAGGCTAATTGAATTGTATAACGATCCTCACCTGTCAATTAATTGCCATGGATGTTGTGGGCCTGCATTGCATCAAGGGATAGAAGTGGTATTTTATTGTCATGGATGTAGGGAGCCTACGTCATCAGGCTTCAGGGCCATTCACATATCACTTATTGTTCATGAATATGTTTTGATATTAATTAGAACGTTGTTATATAAAAGTATCGCTATTCTGTGTAGTTTTGTCGAAGATCTGATTCGGCGTGTGGACCAAACCTATAGTACAGCATGGTGTAACATGTACCGCGTTGGGAATGATTGTCAACGTGACCTGTGGAAAGATAGTAGCCTCTTGGACATAATCTGCGACACTTGTTGTCCTCCGCCACGAAGTGGTGGGAGGACTTGGAAATGCTAGCCGTCCGTCCTTCCGTCCGTCCCTCCGTCCGTCCTTCCGTCCGTCCCTCCGTCCGTCCTTCCGTCCGTCCGTCCGTCCCACATCTTGTGAACGCGATATCTTGAGAACAATTCGACCAATCGACTTCAAACTTGAGAAGGTGCTTCAGATCAGTTAGACGGCCATTGGTATTGATTTTCACTGAGGTGCGTAATCCAAGATGGCCGCCATCGGCCATATTGTATTCTGTCCGTCCCACATCTTGTGAACACGATAGCTCAAGAACAATTCGACCAATCGACTTCAAACTTGAGAAGGTGCTTCACATCAGTTAGACGGCCATTGGTATTGATTTTCACTGAAGTACGTAATCCAAGATGGCCGCCATCGACCATATTGGATTCTGTTCATCCCACATCTTGTGAACGTGATATCTCAAGAACAATTCCACCAATCAACTTCATTGGGAAGGTTCTTCACATCAGACAATTCAGACTTCAAACTTGGTATTGATTTATCACTGAGGTACGTCATCCAAGATGGCTGCCATTGACCATATTGGATTCTGTCCATCCCACATCTTGTGAACGCGATATCTCTACAACAGTTTGACCAATCCACTTCAAACTTGAAAATGTGCTTCACATCAATTAGATGGCCATTGGTTTTGATTTTCACCGAGATACGTAATCCAAGAGGGCTGCCATTGACGATATTGGATTCCATCCGTCTCGGATCTTGTGAACGTGATATCTCGACAACAATTTGACCAATCAACTTCAAACTCGAGACGGTGCTTCACATCAGTTAAACAGCGATTGGTATTGATTTTCATTGAGGTAGTATGTAATCCAAGATGGCTGCCATTGACCATCCTGGATTTCACTCGCCCATATTGTACCCATCTGTGTTGTGAACGCGATATCTTGATCTATTCCACTCATCGATTTATAAACCTCACCATCCACAAATCCATATACAACTACAGACTTACATTCCAGTGTTACACTACCCATTACTGCTTCCCAAACCTCCTCAAATTGTCTCAACAATTCCAGATGAACGTCTCTTTCCACATACACATATCAACTTTCCAAGTTATATTTAAGGAGATATTGGAAGCGTATATGCTGTATGCTCTCAAACAGGCTACTTGGCGGAGGACCTGCTAGCTACTCAGCTTGTTGTAGTAAAATCAGGTGAGTGTTATCTCCGCTCGTCATTATGTTTAAACCAAATTCTGGGTAAATGTGAACATCAGTAGTTGGTTTTTAACTTGTACAGATGGAAATTGTCGGTAAACAAATGGGATTCGATCTGTGTTGACAAGGTACACACTCTAAAGTAATCTGAGATACATTTTATTGTAAATTTATGTGATCACCAGTATTATTTATCATTGTCCCGATGTTTTCATGTGAATTTTGGTTACAAGTGCACGATACGAATTAGTAGATAGTAAAATTCGGCTTCTGTATCAGGTGGATTTATTTGTAACATCGGAAGCAAGCAATTCTTTAATAATTCTCTGTTATCTCTTGTTTGTGACAAACTGTAATGCATGTCATAAATTAGTAGATAGTAAAACAGTATTTCAGGAACAGCTGATTATATGGTAAAGTGCTTTTACATGTTTTCTTTGTAAATTGTAGGTGAATGTGCCCAGCCGTTTTCCCCATACGATTCTTCCCCACCATTGATCTTCACGAAACATGAATGTGACTATCTGAAATAATAAACAGACAGATTCAGTGATTGAAGATTCGAGTCCATTGCTTTATTGATGTAACCTTGGTCATATCTGGCGTCGCCGACAGGATGTCTACATCATCGTTTTCACCAAACATACTGCCATCAGACGTTCTGTTATTGCTTGGATCGTTGTCTTTATCATAGCCCCTGCTCTGTACATTTTCAGTGCAATCTGTGAAGTTATCCTCCCATGACGTCATCAGCCGGGTGGCCTGTTGGCGAAAATTCATATTACGCGTAATTCTGATCACATTAAAAATTGATAAAAAATATTTTCATGCAAAGTGAAATTGAACCATGATTCCTAAGCACATTTGGACAAACAAAATTCCGCTTGGGTTTATCTTTGACAATATGAATCACCAGTTTGGCGAAAAAGAGGTTCACTTAAATTTAGACTTCAAAAACCTTGTTGTTGTTATGTGTGAATCCATCGATTGTTATTATTCGCGGGTGCTGTATGAAACAAATCACGAGGTGCTACATCCCACAAATGCTGTTTGTTATATTATGTTTGAGGCATTAGGCAGCGGACGGTGTTCTACCCCTCAATATGTACGTATTTCTAAAAGGGCAACACCATGATATAATAAGTGTCGAACAATCTGTATAAATAGTACTCGCTGCAACGGATATGAAACTCGTTCCTTGACCAGTTGCAAATAAAAAGATAGTGCCACGGCACTGTAGCGCTCATCTGGCTATAACTGGAGAAAGTGGCTGCGAGAAATTTTTACTGAAGAACTGCAATAGATGAGTTTCTAACTTGCGTTGTCTCCCCTGAACAAAATGGCAACATAGTCGATTTCACAGGAGGTCAAGCTGTAAATTCATGATTGTAATTGGAGGTTATGAAATAAAGGCAATTATACCAAAATATAATGTGTGATTGTCAGTAAGCTGTATAAGCAATAACCAGAACCAATTTTTATTATGTGATTGCAGTCGTTCGTCCGTCTGTCCACTTCGTGTCCGGACAGTACATTGGACAGTTTTTAACCTACGATTCCAATATTTTGTGGGTATATGCACCAGGGGGAGACATGTCGAGTACGAAATATGTGCGACTGGGTTGTTACGATGGCAATGAGATGTAACAGGACATTTTTCCAATGAAAGTAATCTCTGGTGAGGTATGGCCTAACCAAGACATAGCCCCATCTGTCTGCGAAGATGTAAAAGATAGTGCCACGGCACTGTAGGTCATCTGTCTGTAACTGGAGAAAGTAGCTGTGAGAAATTTTTACTAAAGAACTGCAATAGATGAGTTTCTAACTTGTGTTGTCCCCCCTGAACACTATAAAATGATCCATGCAGTTATTTCCTGGGATTTTATGATAAAGTTTCATGGGAAATTCAAGATGCGGCAATATTGGATTTTCGAAATGAACCAAAAAAAGGTATCTTGCACAACTGGATCACAAGGGGAACCTGTGTATCAACATCCATGCAGTAATATCCTAAGAATTCACGATAACAAAATTTCATGGGGAAATCCAAGACGGCCACCAGGTGGCCATATTGAATTTTTCAATCAGACCATATATGGTATCCTGCACAGCTAGACCCCAAGGGCAACCTCTGTACCAAATTTGAGAAAGATCCATGCAGTAGTTCCTGAGAAATCACGATAACAATGTTTCATCTGGAAATCCAAGATGGCCGCCTGGTGGCCATATTGGATTTTTCAATCAGACCGCAAATTGTATCTTGCCCAACTAGACCCAAAGGGGAACATGCGTATCAAATTTGAGAAAGATCCATACGGTTCTTCCTGATAAATCACGATAACGAAGTTTCATAGGGAAATCCAAGATGGCCGCCTGGTGGCCATATTGGATGTTCGAATCAGAGCAGAAAAGGTATCTTGCGCAACTAGACCCCAAGGGGAACCTCTGTACCAAATATGAGAACGATCCATGCAGTAGTTCCTGAGAAATCGCGATAATGTTTCATCTGGAAATCCAAGATGGCCGCCTGGTGGTCATATTGGATTTTTCAATCAGACCGCAAATTGTATCTTGCCCAACTAGACCCCAAGGGGAACCTGCGTATCAAATTTGAGAAAGATCCATGCGGTTCTTCCTGATAAATCACGATAACGAAGTTTCATAGGGAAATCCAAGATGGCCGCCTGGTGGCCATATTGGATGTTCGAATCAGAGCAGAAAAGGTATCTTGCACAACTAGACCCCCAAGAGGAACCTGTGTACCAAATTTGAGAAAGATCCATACAGTAGTTAACGAAAAATAATGATGACAAGATTTCACTGGCAAATTCAAGATGGCCGCCTTGTGGCCATATTGGATTTTTCAATCAGACCACAAATTGTATCTTGCACAACTAGACCCAAGGGAAAGACCCATGCAGTACTTCCTGAGAAATCGAGATAACAATGTTTCATCTCGAAATCCAAGATGGCCGCCTGGTGGCCATATTGGATTTCTGAATCAGACCACAAAAGTATCTTGCACAACTAGACACTAAGGGGAACCTGTGTATCAAATTTGAGAAAGATCCATGCAGTACTTCCTCATAAATCACGATAACGAAGTTTCATAGGGAAATCCAAGATGGCCGCCTGGTGGCCATATTGGATGTTCGAATCAGAGCAGTAAAGGTATCTTGCACAACTAGACCCCAAGGGGAACCTGTGTACCAAATTTGAGGAAGATCCACAAAGTAGTTCCTGAGAAATTGCAATAACAATGTTTCATGGGGAAATCCAAGATGGCCGCCTGGTGGCCATATTGGATTTGTGAATCAGACCACAACAGGTATCTTGCACAACTAGACCCCAAGGGGAACCTGTGTACCAAATTTGAGAAAGATCTATGCAGTAGTTCCTGAGAAATCGCGATAACAATGTTTCAATGGCAAATTCAAGATGGCCGCCATGGCGGCCATATTTAAAATCGTATCGACACGGCATGAACAAATTCTGGTGTACTCATTGGGGGGAACATGCATGCCAAGTTTCAGCTTAATCGGCCAAGCGGTTTCAGAGAAGAAGATGTTTACGGACGACGCACGACGCACGACGGACGACGCACGACTGACGACGGACGACGGACGACGGACAGTCAGGCCATGACATAAGCCCATCGGGCCTTCGGCCCAGATGAGCTAAAAATCAAAACGTATAACTGGGGTGGGAACGGGTGCTAAATATATTAAATTGCCAAGGTGCTTATCTTTCTTTTCATTCAGGAATCATTAACGACGACGGGATGCGAGCTCTCATGGCAATAACTTTTTCGAACTTGTATAGTTCATATCTTGCCCTTTGGACAGTGGACAGAGGTCCCACAGAAGCTAGAAGATCTGTCCTTGCGGGGCTACACTATGGCTATCAACCTATCATTGTATATATGTTGCACTGATTCCTGGTAACTTGTTTACATACGTAGAACTGTAGTTTTACTTCTGGTTTCTGGTAATAATTACATGTGATTTTCTGATCATCAAAATCAATACATCTGCCGATAGCATTGGGGTTACCTCCCTTGATAGGGCATTGTGATGCTCGCATAATTGTGCCTGTTCCTCGAGGGAACTTGATTAACACTGAATGGAAGTCTGAAGCCTGAAGTCACATGACCAGATACATTACCCCAGTTAGTTTAATTCGCACATGTCCGTTTATATATCGCTTTGATCCCTATTACATCAGTACGATTACGGGTCTCCAGCCAATCAGCAACACCTCAGTGTCCGGAATTTGCAAGTCGAAATTCCTAGTGTCTCCCATCCATTAACTGACCATTTAAATCAGTGAGCGAGAAACGAACACCGAGCGCAGTGGAGGGGAAAAACTTTGTCCTCGGCATTGTGATGCAAGCTGACATAAAAACGTCCAAGCTGCCTGGCTTTAGACACGTGGGTCGGAATTCAGATGCAGGAAAGCAGACGCTCACGCCGATAGCATTCGTATATCGGTGCAACCCGGCCCAGGCAAACCACTGTCGGGCCTTGACTGGGTTGGCGACGAAAAGCTAGTTCGAAGCAGATGCAGGTGAGCGTAGATGCTGATTGTATAACATATACTAATCTACAGATATGTATATCCCGATACCTGTACCAGAGAACATAGGTGAAAGAATAGCCGATATTAAATTTTTGGAGAGGTATGTGCTGTTTGTAGAAACCATTCTGTAATGAATTTTTGGCCTGTGTTGATGGTGAACACATACAAGTATGGTAGAAAAGATAAAGATATCATGATAGCCGAGCATTTGATGGAGAGATTAAATCTTTTACAATTAAGTATACATGTCTGAAATGAACAGATACGTAAGCATTAGTTCATCTAGATTTTTTATGAGATAACAATAGGTCATTGAAGTACATCGCGTCTGACAAATCCGTTTTGGAGTCCAGGAGAGAGTGAGTGAATATGATTTAACGTCGCTTTCAACAATATTTCAGCCATATCACGACATTGGGTCCTTTTCCTTTTTACACCCGGGAACCCCACGGGTGCCTCAGTTAGTCGCCTCTTACGACAAGCTGTCTGAGGAGCTAAGGCCTATTCTTAACATTACCTGCGGTGAGCACAACAATTGGGAGTTCTGGAAAATAAAAATAAATTTTAGAAAATATCGTATAGGCCAATCCTATCTCTCGCTTTAATTACAACACATATTTAATAAATATATATATATATTTTTTTTTTTCAAAATAACTCTACAGATTTGCATATCAATCGGCTTATGAGAGACTCAGCACGCAAATACCGTAATCCGTGATGCGATATCCTTTTACGGATTATTATTGAATAAAGTGTATAACGACTGATCAGAATGAGGTCTTTACTGCATAATAAACGAAAAATTTTAGTATAATTATCTACAAGTCATTCTCATGGCATCAGATTGCAGACATCCCACTGTCAGATATACTCTGATTACACTGAGGTTAAAATATGGCACGCACATGGCTCTCGGCCAGTTAAACAAGACAATACCCCCAGTCTAAAATGGTGAGAAACAGTCGTCAGACATTGGGAATTGGGCTTCCCGTCTGGTTTTGACCTTGTATATATTTCAGTATGCATTTTTTATATGAACGTTGACACATTGAACCACAATAATATTTCACTGTAATGTCACAGCATATATGAAAACATTTATTAGTCGTTAAAGGTGTTCCATTTCAAATATATTAAACAATCCTTACTAAAATGTCAAGCCAAAACAAGACTATGCAAAGGTATATGGACAGAGTATTTCTATGGCTATAAACTATTATGTGTTATTTCGTGTTCCTCTAGGCTGCTTATCTTTGAACAGCTATATGGACAGCGGGAGCACTTGCATGGCTTTTTACAAGTATGTTTTCTTTTATGTTCCTTTAGGCTATGTATCTGTGAACAGCTATATGGACAGAGTGAACATTTATATGGCTTTTCACCAGTGTGTGTCCTTTCATGTTCCTTTAGGTACCCCTTTCGTGAACAGCTATATGGACAGAGTGAACATTTATATGGCTTTTCACCAGTGTGTGTCCTTTCATGTTCCTTTAGGTACCCCTTTCGTGAACAGCTATATGGACAGAGTGAACATTTATATGGTTTTTCGCCAGTATGTGTTCTTTCATGTCGCATAATTTCCCATTTCCGGGAACAGCTATATGGACAGAATGAACATTTGTATAGCTTTTCACCAGTATGTTTTCTTTTATGTAGCTTTAGGCTATGTTTCTGTGAACAGCTATATGGACAGAGTGAACATTTATATGGCTTTTTACCAGTGTGCGTTTTTTCATGTTCCTTTAGGTACCATTTCCGTGAAGAGCTATATGAACAGAGTGAACATTTATATGGCTTTTCACCAGTATGTGTCCTTTCATGTTGCCTAAGGCTCCCTTTCCGTGAAGAGCTATATGAACAGAGTGAACATTTATATGGCTTTTCACCAGTGTGTGTCCTTTCATGCTTCTTTTGGTTTCCTTTCCTTGAAGAGATATATGGACAGAGTGAACACTTATATGGCTTTTCACCAGTATGTGTCCTTTCATGTTCCTTTAGGCTATGTTTCTTTGAAAAGCTATATGGACAGAGTGAACATTTATATGGCTTTTCACCAGTGTGCGTTTTTTCATGTTCCTTTAGGTGCCATTTCCGTGAAGAGCTATATGAACAGAGTGAACATTTATATGGCTTTTCACCAGTATGTGTGCTTTCATGTTGCCTAAGGCTCCCTTTCTGTGAACAGCTATATGGACAGAGTGAACATTTATATGGCTTTTCACCAGTATGTGTCCTTTCATGTTCCTTTAGGCTATGTTTCTTTGAAAAGCTATATGAACAGAGTGAACATTTATATGGCTTTTCACCAGTGTGTGTCTTTTCATGTTCCTTTAGGTGCCCTTTCTGTGAACAGCTATATGAACAGAGTGGGCATTTATATGGTTTTTCGCCAGTATGTGTTCTTTCATGTCTGTCAAGGCTCTCTTTGTCTCTACATCTACATGGACAGAATGTACATAAATATGGTTTTGTCTCAGTATGTCTCATTTCATGTTTGTCTAGGTTTCTTTTCTGGAAACAGCTATATGGACAGGACGAGCATTTGTATGGCTTTTCGCCAGTATTAATAACTCTTTCAGGTGACATTCTTCCTTTACTGTCCGTTTCTAGATTGCAAAATGTTACAGATTCGTTGGACATTTTTGTATTTTCTCCCCCCTTGAGGTCTACCATGTACATGGTCACAGGGAATGGCCAGTCAGAGAACAAATCATCCACACGTGTCTGCTCGTCACCAGAACACTTCTTGAGAAAGGGCTGAATTGACAAAAAAACATCAGCCTTATTTTTATAACACATTTCAACTTCCATAAGTTCAGTTATTAAATACATGTTCGAAAATCTGCCTGCATAATTAATTACAGTTTGTGAATTTAATATAAACTCATAGCACACTCCACCATGAGCCGTTAGAAGAATATCAAAAAGCTGTTAGATCATATTAAACCAGATCTAGAAATAACGCTCCATATCATGCATGTTGCTGATATAAGATTTGGTCAAGAACCGGGTTTCTTTGTTGAAGGACCTACCTGTCGGCAGATAAGTTCACACGTCTGGCCCGTCTCACTTTGCAGCGAGATGGCAACAATTATAGGGTATATGAAAAACTCATCTTCTCGTATATCGTTTCATCAGATCGATATTTTAGTCTCTGGAAACCGTGATATTCGATTAACATTACTAGAATTAAGATATATCAATCAATTGAAGGAGATATTTCTCTGTTCATAATATTACGATAATCAACCGGCCTTCCCCCCACAGTTGTCACCTGACCGTGACGTTTCAAACAAACATCCCTAAATCGTGAAAAGATCTGTGATTGGTCCGTACTCACAACTTGAAAATGGGGATGTTGATGCCAGGTCGACATGAGCAACAATTAAGATGGGGAGCGTTTTTGTAGATATGCTTTTTAATCCGATTGACACTGTGTTTTACGGCTTACCGGTAATTGTTCACATGGTTCATGCTTAACACCACCTTGTGGTTCTCCATCTTCATACTGGGCTGTTGGTTCCGTCTTCGCTGTTAGATCTCCATCTTCCATGGATACATTTGCAGAATGCCGGTACGTTATCCCATCATCGTGCACCAATGATCCTGTCTCTTGATCAAGAGGCTCCACTTTTACTGATACGTCTTGCATTGTCCTCTCATTTATGACAGGCAATTTAGTCCCACTGAATTAAAAACACACAAGAATCATCACTGCATAACTTGACCAAAAACCAGTAGATTATTTTACCCATGAAAAATGTCGTCCAAAAGTTTGGAGCCGACATAAAAAGTTAGCCTCCCAACCCACTTTATTATTAGGTCTTTCCATTACGAATGGAAAGACCTATTGTTATTCTGTTTATTATTCTTCTTCTTTTTCTTCTTATTATTATTATTCCTCGCACTTTTTTCTTTTCGGAAATACGACATGAAGCCTTTTGAGATAGAGCTTATATATTCGGCACACGTTTACACCCGAGCCTGAATATATGCATACTTGTATCCAAAAGTGACCTTGACCTTGACCTATTGATTGATACGGGCGTAAATTCAAAACTTGAAATGCGAATATTGGTCGAACGGTGAAGAACGAGCAGCGGAGATCTAGACTGTAGATGTTTGATATCATCTACAACATATTCAGTCATAAAATAATTAGGTCATGACGGCAGGATCCGAGTTCTCTCCCCTGATAATGCCTTTCGTGTCGGAGGATTACAGCCTACACTATACAACACAACTGGGAAACTTCACGGTTCGTAAGTTTTATGCATGGCCAAGCTCCAGTTCCGGTAGTGGAGTTGTGTCCCTTTATCTATTTGTGCAACCTGCCATTTCATAATAGCGGAAGTTACAGAGTTGAGTCTTGTAACATTTATGAAGACTTATCCGAAAATAATTTGACCTTGAATTTGACCATGGTAAAACAAATTCTTGGACACGATACATCTACTGCGGTGGACTGAAGGCGACACTTTGGATAATATACTTTTCACATTTGTTGGATTGGAGATGGTACTTCGGAGATCATACTTTTCTACAGTCCCCTCTCCTCCCCCCACCTAGCTAAATAATATATAGCCCTCACGGGTATGAGGGCTATAGGTCGGTCCCAGTCACCTCCAGCGAGGGTTTTGGATACATGTAACTTTATTACGAATTACCCACCTCTGAAACTGCCGTACATCTAATCTTTATCCCCTCCTGCACACTATTTTAAAATCTTGCGCACTGTTGTGAAATAGTAACGAATATATCGCCGTCTGAATTTTCCAGTCGACAACTTCCAGTTTATATGCGCCATGTTCAATTGCAAACGGCCAGCAAACATTTTACCGTGACGTCACCGACATGGCGCGTAGAGAGTTGAAGTTTTCGACTGTAAAATTCAGACGGCGATATATCCGTCACTATTTCACAATAGTGCGAAAGATTTTAAAATCGTGCGCAGGAGGGGATAGAGATTAGATGTACGGTAGTTTCAGAGGTAGGTGATTCGTAATAAAATTATCTAAAACCCTCGCTGGAGGTGACTGGGGCCGACCTATAGCCCTCATACTCGTGAGGGCTATATATTATTTAGCTACCCCCCACCTATCTATTTTCATTCTTAGACAAAGAAATATATCCGGCATATCAATGCATGTGTTGTAGGCAAAAGTACACAAGCCAAATACCGTATCTTCTATATGGCGGATTCGACTAACTCCCATTTCTGTCCGTCCTTGACGGAATATGACATTAGTAACACCAATAACTTGGAAAACATCATAAACAAACAATGTTCCCTGCACCTTATTATCTAAAATGTGTCAATGAATTGCATAAGATGAAAATAAACAGGTGCCCCTATGAATTCTTTGTACAGTTTTTAGTTTAGCGGAACAAAACACAAATGACATCAGTAACATTTGTGTTACTAATGTCATTTGTCCGTCAAAATCTATTTTGTATATGTAGAAGAAATTTCTTATAACAGAAGCACTTGCATATGCTCAGTGGAATTAGGCCAAGCATATTGATGTATCTGTACCATTGTCAGTGTATGTCCTCGCCCATGCTGTACTATTGAGCCTTTCAACAAAATTATGTCATTTCCGTCACGGGAGTTGGACGGACATGATGACATTAGAAACGTTTTTCAAATGCTCATAGCAGCGATGTATTGGTATTTAATACACTGGCAAAGGTACATACATCTCAATAAGGTCAAGCTAGTACCACTTTAAATCTATAAATGAATAATTTAATTGACATTTGTTTTGTGGTGAATATTGTAAAAAAAGTTCGACGGACATATGACATTAGAACAAATGACATTAAAAACATTTACATTTCTGTCTCTATTATACAGCAGATAAGAAATGTGCACTTGTAAAACTGTTTATATTCAGATATGCATACATCACACAAAATTTGTGGGTTGAGCAGTTGTTTGACATTTTTAATGTCACAAACATTTTCCGGTGGGATGGACAATTTGACGGAAAGTGGTATAGTTTTACATGGAATTCGCCATAACGCACGGTTTGTTCATTGCTCACTGAATACATGGAACCAAAATATAAACACATGTATACCAATATTAGCTTAGATGTTGAATAAATTCATATCATCAACTAAGATTGTTCTCGACAAATATAATGATCGTGTAACATTCATGAGAGTTTGAGAACGAACGATATGCTATACTAGAAGTTATACAGGAAAGCCAGGCTTTGTCCAACACAATATCACGATTATAGGTTTTAGAACAAGAAACTTTCAAGCATCATTTCGTATGCTTTCATACCTGTAGAGGTTTTATGTGTGGCTTTTATGTTTTCTTATTTCAAAACGGAAAATTACTTTCATGACCACACATTAGCTGGTTTTACACTCTTATCGTGTTAATTTAATCACCTCTCGGTGATATTAGCTTCACAGCTTCGGTACCGTACTGTTCTTTCACAGGGACGAGATTATACTAGATTGCATATACATACCCATCTCACACTTCAGATAAATCGATGTGAGATGGGTATGTATATGCAATCTAGTAGAATCTCGTCCCTGTGTGTTCTTTGTAACAAAACCGAAACTCATCAATTCCACGAAATATTCAACCAAATGTAATTCCGTAACAAAATTCAAAATTTCGGTTATGTCCTTCCTGGACAATTTTGCCCATGTTGTTGACCAGTCATTATCGCTCTTTCACATTTAATCGAATACACGTGACTTCCCGGGGACATAACAACAGAATTCATGTGCTTCGGTCTGTCCTCAGAATTTTTTTGACCGAATAAAATCGAAACTTGTAAAATAGGAAAAATCGCAACTTCTTAAAAGATGGACCAAAATGTAATTCCGTAACGCAGGTTTGCTTAACCACATTTATCAATTTGAAACTTTACTTGATGGAAATCAGATATAATGTAGTCCAGGCGCTCAGGATTCGAATAAAATCAGGAATTAAATGAGAAACGTTCGAGTTTTGATGGAATATATATGTAACCTACACGTCTTCATGAGGAGGTTAATTCACTGTAATTCCGTAACGCGGTATTCGAATGTCACGTGACCAGGTAGAAAACAATTGTATTTCCCTTTTTTTCTCTCATCCTACAGTTCTTAGTAATAGAATTAGAAAAATGATATTCCAAAACAGATTTTCCCATGGACGAGTAATAACAGGGGTTCAGAACAAGAAAAAATATGGGTACCTTGTAATTCCGTAACGCTGGAATTGATGAACTAAATAAAGTCTGTACCGGTATTCTATTGTATTGTATTGTGGCTGTGTTTGCCCCGATAGATATTTTGGCTACTACTGATTTCAGTACTGTTTGTTACATCTTCCTATAAATGTCTGACCATTCCTTATCGTCCAACAGTTTACATTAAAATTAGAAACAAAAATAGACGACGTTCAACCAACATTTTCCAAAATGTGCGCGCCACAACAACCCACTCAATCGAAGGGTAGTTAAAAAAAAATCACCGACGAGTTTGCGAAACGCGGACTACATGTATACAAACTATCGTCTACAGGATTAAGAGTTGGAGTGAGTGAGTGAGTGAATAGAATTTAACGTCGCTTTCAACAATATTTCAGCTATATCACGACGAACCAACTAAGCCCCACCCAGCCCAGTTGTGTTCCTGCTACTTCAAAAAAGAAATCTTTGAAGCAACATGGAATCAGACACCCTCCATCCACCCTTTAAAACACTAAGGACAGCGCACAAGACACAGACAAGACGCTTACATGGTGCAATAAAGACAAGCGATATTACAGTGCTAGACATCACATTGTCAAGTTCTCAGCAAAATGCATTGAAGCAACAGGAACCTGAACCCACCCAACCACCCGCTTAAGAGTTGGATTAACAGATAAACAACAACAACAACAACAAGCTGGCCTGACACGGCCTGCCACCGGCCTGACATTAGGACGACCCGTGCATTGATTCGTAATCTCGGTATCTCCCTCTCCAGCCTGTACTTACAGCATTATGTAGATTTTTATCCATCGATAGCCAGAGTAAATATGGAGAATATTCAACAAATTATCCTACTATTCCAAGAAAGCATCATTAGGGTTACATGGAATGATATTTTTGGCGAATATACCATAGGTATCACTGAATAAAAATATTTTCCACACTGTATCCCATGTTAAGATGCACAAAATGCGAACTACAATTTGAGGTCGAGGATGCCGCGTCAATATACCTGTACTTTCAAGATGGCGGAAGCGAACACATCGTTGAAAATATACTCGTAGATAAGTTACAAAGTTCATGCCATTATCGAATCTAGACTGTGTTTATCCGCTAGCAAACAGAGGAAGATGTTGCTCTGAATCCTATGGTAGAATTTTACACGAGGAAGAAGGCTGCAACTTCAAGAAAAATGGTCAAACCGAAACATCAATTCCAGGTTTTAACGAGCAAAAAAAGTGTAGTAGTTTTTTGTGCAAGAAAAAGTGCAAGACTTACATTAAAGCGAAGAAGCGAATGCGCGACGCCGAATTTTCAGAATTCACTGTTTATAACGTACAAGGTTCACCACAGGAAAACTGCAAATGGGAAAAACAACATGGCGACGCCCTGTTGGAATAAATGCAGACAAAATATACAAAGAAAGCTGGGTGCAAAAACTCTTGACACTTTCGTCACAGATGACAACTACAACACGTACCAGTATTAAACAGGTCAATGGTGATAATAATCCGTGAATTTCTTGTACGAATTTGGATGAGGAATATATGATACAGTGTGATAAGTGCAAAATCTGAGTACCGATACACTATATAGGCCTAGTGTGAAATATATATATTTCGTATTGAAAAAACAATATAGATTATAATAATTATAATAATTATATATTATTGGTTATTAACCAAGTGGTTTCATATTGGCCTGGCTATAGGTCCGAGGCCTGGCGTATTGGCCCGAGGCCGCAGGCCGATACGGCTGACCGAGGACATATAACCAGGCCAATATGAAAACACTTGGTTAATGACATTTTTATTACTTAACTCACCTAAAAAAAAATTTCATCTACTATAATACATGCATCAAGGAATAATTTAGTACAACGACTCGCTGGTTTCTCGTCTGCTTGTGCTTAGCACGTCGATGTCTAGATGGAGAAAACCATCCATGAATTGATGTGATATCTGACGGTCGTAATTCATACGGCGTGAACAACTGAGTTTAGTAACTTACTGTCTTCTCAAATCCATATCCTATCTATCACTACCGTTTATTTGGGTCTTCGGGAGAATATAATTGATTTATTAGCATAAATCCACACACACCCAACGTTTTCTTCCATCCATGTATGTTTAGCTGAATGATTTTGCGCGGTGAGGTCAACCAGCATGCGTACACGATACATTTAAATGAGATCACGTGACTCTCTTTCGGGTCCCCAGGCATTTGCGTACACTTCGCCATCAATAAGATGGCTTGCGAATCGTGTGTCTCCAATATCGCGGAGCGATATCCGGTACTTTACCGGATTCTGTTCGGCCTTCATCCGGCAGAGAACCGACTCGAGAAATCTGATAAATTACAGGTGTTTCATTCCACTTCTGAAACATATATTGCCTGGGCTTACAAGAGATACAGATATGAGTAACTTCCGTATCATCCAAGATGTATTGTAGGTCTGTAAATTTGAAGAAGTAGAACATCACATGACTCGAAAATGGTGGGTTACGTTGGGGTTACGTCGGTAGATTTTACTTGATCGGCTGGTAATATCACGTGGGGTTGTTTTCGGGGGGAATCCCATGCCAGTATAATTGCCGAAAGTAGGTTGAGAATGGATACATACGATCCCGGGGTCAGTCTTACCGTGTATAGATGACCCATATGGTTACAGGTTGGTCCCCAGGTCATCGTCGCACTACCGCAATACGTGGTCCGGTGATTGCAGAGCTAGCGCTGTTGTGGTTATGCAACGATGATTTGGGGGCCGGAAAGAATGGCACGTGACTTCATTTAAACTTGTGTATCGTGTACGCGGCGTGCATGCCCGTTGACCTCAACGCGCGAAACCATTCAGGTAAACAGACATGGATGAAAGAAAACGTTGGGTATGTGTGGATTTATGCTGTTAAATCAATTATATCCTCCCCAAGACCCAAAATAAACGGTGGTGATCGATAGAATATGGATTGAGAAGACAGTAGGTTACTAAACTCAGTTGTTCACGCCGTATTTTAGCGTAAATAGCGTACTGTTTCCAGTATTGGACCGGCTTTTCCGTATTGGCCCGCCTTCCTCATATTGGCCCGGTTTGGGGCCATATCAAGCAGGCCAATTTCAATTTCCTTGCATTGGATTCATATCATAGATAGTTGATTAATAATATATAATACTAATATTATATATATTAATATTTAATATTATATATTATTATTATATATTATATTATAATAATAATATTAATTTTACAACAATACATTTTACATATTGGTTCACTATATAGGGAGACGCTATGAATGTTAGCTAGTGCACTTAAATAAGTGCACTAGCTAACATTCATAGCGCCTCCCTTCCCTCAACGCCATGCCGACGACAAATACGTACATTTCCCTGTTGGTAACTCGAACATCTCCATCGTGCACTTATTATTACCTTTGCGCCCTATTAGACCTTCATTAACTTGAGAAGATGGCCCGCGATGAACAAAAATACCGAAATGACGGACTAAATGGCCCTTCGTCGGTCATATATTAATTATAGACGTTAAAATTATCCCCATGGAGCCTTAAAATGACCTGCAATCGAGGGTCAAGAAGATGAAAATTTCCGGCATAATAGACTCCGTATATACAGAGGATGATAATACATAGGGAAATGTATTTGTCGTCGGCATAGCGTTGAAGGAAGGGAGACGCTATGTGTGAACTCGCGTTACAGCAGACAATATCACGTTGTGGAAGCTGAGGTGGCCGAGTGCATGGTCTAGGCAGCTTGCATTTACTGCTTGCGATTTGGTGCCAAACTCTGAGGACGCGGGCTCAAGTCTCGCACGGGACTGACCCATCCAGCACTAGTATTTGTGCTTTACTGAGAAAGTGTCAACCTAAAAATAATTGGATATTTAAATGTTATCTACTTTCTAAATGGCATTAGTATATATATATATAATATCGTCTTTAGGAGCTGTGCCATTATATGTCTGTCAGAGGGGTAGTAACTGTACGTAATCTAGACTGCGATCTCAGAACTTTCTCTTTTGTGGAAGCTGAGGTGGCCGAGTGGTCTAGGCCGCTTGCAAGTTGCATTTACTGCTGGCGATTTGCTGCCAAACTCTGAGGACGCGGGTTCGAGTCTCGCACTGGACTGACCCATCCAGCACTAGTATTTGTGCTTTACTGAGAAAGTGTCATCCTAAAAATAATTGGAAATATATATATAAGTATATGATTATACGACATAATACATTATACTACAGGTATTCTATCATTGTGTCTGTTAGCTGTATCACTAGCACTCTATTACATGTACAGAGTACAGGTATGACATACATTGATCTATTTGCAAGCTACGCAATAGCAGAAACCGGACATATACATGTAGGTAATGATGTAACGAATATTCATGAATATGATTTTATCCGTGTACCGTCTTGGCCCTCTTCGCGGGAATAATGCATGTGTATGAATACTTCTACTGTGATGGTATATTTCGTAATAACATACCTTTTTGGACCTTGCATATTCCGTGTACCTCTTCCATGCATATGAAAGAATCGATATAAATGACTAAATTGTGATAAATACATAATCATTGCGTTGTAAGTTGAATATGAAGTCACAAGCAGTAATACCGAATTGCGTTGGCTGCACAGACACTTTTTACGACACGAAATGTCATCAAAAATTAATGATCCTAGCGAAGAAATGGTCCGCTACGCGGGCATATAGTTACGATGTAACGCATATCAGTGAATTTTGAATATTATGGATTAAGAATACTGATCAGCGATACGGATTTGATATTTATGGAACATCATGATGTCTTGCCGGCATCATTGAAAACTGTTGACCGCTTCTCTCTTGCAGGAAACAAGCCTATGTTTATGTATACTACGATTGTCTTTTTGAATTTGGCGCTAATACTGTTATATGGAATAGGTCTTTAGATTATGGACGCGGATATTCTCTAATGGACGACGGCTGAATTATGAATGACGGACTAGACGCTTGTAATTACATGCAGTGGCCACAAATTTTCATATAATTCTCGGAATGTGTCACGACGTAAGCCATATTCAAGGATATCGTTGATTGAACTGCTGCCTTAAATATTTTGCTTCGACATCTAGCGTGTACATATATGTATCGATTCAATATAAAACATACAAATATATGACGTGGTAATTTATAGAGAGCATTCACTGGGAAATCGTCCGCTAGGCGGGCATATTGGTTAAAATGTAATGCAAACTCATGAACATGACAGGATACCTTATATAAGCTTTTAAATTAATTTGTATTAGCTGTACAGACAATACATCATACGGTTGCTTTGTAAACTAAGTGAAAACTAGAGGTGACGGGGGGGGGGGGATTAAATGTTGATGCGGATATATTATTACATATAGGATAAAACGCATATTATAAATATGATGTTGATTCCTCTACTATTCAGTATATTGTGCAATGATAGTCATTTGTCGGTACGCATCTCGCCTTATACCTGTTAGGTGTATATATTTGTATCAATATATTACAAAATGTGTAAACTGTTGTATATATAGAAGCAAATATTTGCGTTTACATACCCCATTAATCTATTGCTTTGTATGTCGCTGTAAATTCGGTTCTGTTAACGGGGCTTGAATTATATACACGCTGAGACAAACTGGACTAAAGCGATTCAGATAAAGGAGTATTATAAATGGATACGTTCAACTGGTGTTATATTATGGCTGAAAATTTGATTTGTTTTTGTAGATGGCAGCCAGTTGTTACTCCTTAACCAGAATTGAGAAAATACCATTTGTAGGGCTTGAGTCTGGCCTATCTGATAGGTACAACGCCAGTAATGTGTGTATTGTTGTTTTTAATTACACATTTAACTATATGTTATTCTTACCGCACATCAGGTGATTTTATTTATATCTCTGGCATATGCAATTTTCCTTTACATACTACTTTGGATCCACTGACGTATATTTGTTTACAATTAGCCATTTTCATTAGCATACTGATATCCAAGTATAGGATCAATGATATTTTCGCTGGTGGCAGACAGACGACTGAATCGACTGTTGACAGTAATCCTTCTGGCCCTGAACATACACTAAAGTACATATTTCTAAATGATTGATACGGTTGATATAGTTTCCATGAAGTGTCAAGGGTTGGCTGATACTTCCAAAAGATATGACGTTTCCATTATTTAAAAAAAAATACAACATAATATGTTTGCAAGACACCCATACAGACAAATCTGCAGAAAAGCTTTTACGATTCGAATGGGGACCAGACACCTGGGCAAGCTCTTTTAAATCCAATGCTCGAGGAGTTTTGATACTTATTAACAACAATTTTGACTACAAAATAAATAGAATAGAGAGAGATTCGAACGGAAAAGGCCGAGACAGCAAGCAAGATTAGATTTTTTCTGGCCACACCTGACATCTTTAATATAACAATACAAGCGGAAATAAAACCCGGATGTAAGACAGATCATTCCGCGAAAACTATGAATTGTAAATTTTCAAATACTGAAAGGGGAAGTCTTTTGGAAATTGAATTGCTCACTATTGAAAGATACATAATTTCTGGAGATGACTAAACAATTGGTTGATACCACTATTGATGAATATGCATTGAGTTCATATAACAGAAATTTACTTTTCGATATGGACAGATCTGAGACTGCATTTGAAATAGGCGATGAGCTATTTCTAGAAACATTATTGATGAAGAGAAGGGGGGACAACTAAGTTTTCAGCAAGACAGAAAAAGAAACGCTATGAAGAGGAAATTAATCTGGAAAGAAACATAGAATTACTAAAAGCAGAACAAAATTTCAACACGACAGACAGAAATACACTAGAAGAAATATGTGAATACAAATCAAAGCTAGAAAAAGATCGATATGAAAAAAATACAAGGAGAAATAACTAAATCCAAAGCTGAGTGGGCTGACATGGTGGAAAAACAAACAAGATACTTTTTAGGTCTGAAAAAAAAACAACTATACAAATAAAACGTTGACAAATCTAACTTTAGACTCTGGAGAGAATATTTACGACAGTAAGGCAATAAGGAACGAGCAGAAAAGATTCTATGAAAACTTATACACCAAGAAGGATATATGTGTAAATGAGGACGAAATTAGAAAAGTTCTGAACACGTTCGATATCACTAGACTGAATACAGAAGAATCAGCGGTATTAGAGGGGGAAATAACTCTAACTCTAATAATTGTCAATCGCTCTATATAATTCGAAAAAAACGGTTACAGCCCCGGCCATTTATCCTCATTCTTCTCGAACAGCCGAGGGTGCAGACAGGGAGATCACCATATCTATATATATTGTGAGCCGAGATATTGGGAGTAATGGTTCGTCAGGATAAAGATTACAACACATATAAGGGAAGTGGGAAGAGGTGCCGACATACTGACTGCGTCACATGACTTCACAGAATAGTCTTCTGATGTAACAGGTATAATGTTAGGCCAGGTGGAATACAAAATCAGCCAATATGCTGATGACACTCAGCTAACCCTTGATGGTTCTGAGCTTGCGCTCAAGAAAGCGTTATCGATTCTGGACAGTTTTTACAAATTTTATGGTTGAAGCATAAATTTTGATAAAACTGAAGCAATATGGATTGGTGCTTTGACAGGGGCAGAAATTCAATTATGCCAAGATATAAAATTAGTCTGGGCGACGGACTTTAAAATGTTGGGTATAGAATATTTGGAAAATAAATTATCTAGCCAAACTAGAAGACCTGAAAAGAGAATTGAGTAAATGGAAAATGAGAAATTTAACGTTATTGAGTAAAATTACTGTAATAAAATCGTCGGCTTTGTCCAAACTGACCCACATACATGTATTTCTTGCTTCGCCCAACCCAACAGACGACTTCATCCAGGCACATAACAATATTCTTTTTAAATTCCTTTGGAACGGAGGTAGCGACAGAATACAGCGGAAAATTATTACACGCGATTATAAAAAAGGGGGATCACGCATGGTGAACAAAGTGAACTTCATTCATAGCTTGAAAATCTCATGGATACGAAGAATTTCGCTGCATAACCGGAAATGGAAGGATCCCATAGGCATTAAAGCAGATACAAAATATTTGGAGTTTGGGTGACCAGTATCTTAAAATTATAATACCAACAATGCCAAACTCTTTCCGGAGAGACGTTTTTTGCTCCTAGTAACGCCTGAGAAAAAATATAATCCTAAGTGAAATAAACGACCTGGTTAATGAACCACTCTGGTAAGTAGTATATAACATTGATCTTTAGTCAACTTTCACCCGGATGTAGTGACGTCACGGGGAGGATTGAGGAGGAACTAGTGGCGCCATCTGTACACTCTGGACGCAAGGGAGACAACTCGATCTGCCAGAGTTTGGCCGCCATCTTAAGTTTTGAGGCGGTGTGCGGCCATCTTGTGCGGTGTGCGGCCATCTTGAATGTTGTGGAAAAGGGGATTATTCCTCCGCAGTGATGCGGTCCTGGCGGTGATGCAGTCGCGGGAAAAAGCTTCCGCGGAGAAAAAATAGTCCCTAGACTGGAAATACGCTGCATTGTCCGATGGGGTCGAGTGAGGTATGAAAGTGAAGCTTGTGTGAAGGGGCATCTAATGGGCTGAGTGTGGGGTTGACATAGCGTCATTCTGCGCATGCGCGGTGGCCCAAGGGTATGGAAATAGACGTTTTGGGATCGAGCGGGGTTTCTAATGGGCCGATGGAGTTGTATGAGGTATCATGACTGAGTGATGGGCACAGGTGAGTGCAGCCATAAATTTTTCTGGCGAAGCAGGACTTTGGCTCCCTAAAGGCGGGGAAAACCTATCACTCAGCCCAAAGGATTATCATGGTCCCAGGCAACTGGGACACTATCTGAAGTCAATGGGGTGATGTGAATAACAACAAGTTCAGCAATGTTCATACAGTTTATTATCCCCAATGTTACATCATACCCAGGCTGGGGGAGCCGCCCTGGGTATGTTTAGTATGTTCACAGCAAAACAAATTGAAATATCAAACACCATGTTTTATTATTTAACGCACCGTCACATTAGGTACAAGTGTTTTCTGAGCTCAAGTCAATGATCAACATGTAGACATAGAGAGTATGTACGGCATGTTATGGTATTCACCGGTGTACGAGTGACGCATTCAACCGATGGCAGTGGTGAATCACCTTGGTAAGGAAAAATGTAACATTGGTCACCCTCTTCACTGTCTACTTGGTGTTGGGTCGTTGTTGTTGGGCCCATCCCAAGACATCCAATTGTTCCACTTGGTCCAGCATCATCTCTAGTGACCTCCGGTCAATGATGGTAAACGGTTGGTCTTACACTGGGTGGATGGCACTGGAATAGAAATAGCGCAATCCACCCGTCATCTTATGGCATAAGATGTACCCAAATGCTACATTTAATGTGAAGGCCGTAGGTTGGTCATTGAAGATGGTTTCCACGTAGCTGCGTAGACGGGTGAGCTTGGTCAGTGGGAAATTGTAGATATCTTGAATAGGGCGATGACGGTGGAAACAGTGCCGTGTCATGGTCCTATGGCGCCGAGAGATGTCACTCGCTGGATGATATTCGGGTAAGAGATCGCTAGGAACATTTTGATGTATGACGTATGACTCGAAACCGTAACGGTGGGGTCCGGCTGGAAATCCAGGCTCTTCCCAACTGTGGGTATAGGCGGGATGTGCGTCATCGCATCACCAGTGGCGTTCGTCTCCCCGGGCTTATCTTCACTGGGTCTGACCCGTGGAATGAACGTTCGTGGCGCAGTAACTGATCCTTCCGATTAAATGACCGTGCGCAGGTTATACAAGTATACCGTGCATCGTTGTGGGTGTAGGCCTCGTGGCGTTGTAAATTATCTAGACGAGTAAACTGCTTCTGGCAAGTTGTGCAAGTGAACATCTTGGTGGTTGATAGAGTGTCTGATGAAATGGCAAGGCCGCTTCCCTTTTATAGTACGCTAGCTGGTAATCTATGTTTAGCACACTCTACCCCAAGTCGAGGATCGAGACTGCTGTACTGGTGTACGACTGAGCCGCCGTGCGCGCGCGCGCATGAAGGCCCTCATACATACCCAAAGCAGGCGCAGACGCGAAGTGCCCGGATGATAGACACGGACGTCACCGATCCGAAAAGACACGGACTTTACCGAAAAGACACGGACTTTACCGAAAAGACACGGACGTACCCGAAAAGACACGAAGGTGAACGCCATTGTGGGAACCCCCCACAGACAGGTCAGTACATGCATTCCTATGATGTTCACAGGTTATTCACGCATAATAAAAGGATTGACCTGTAATTTGTGTTGTTGTTGTTGCTCTCTTTTTTGGACTAACCCATCAGAATAGTACGCATCACGGACTACACCCGACGTCTAGGCGCGCATGTGTGACATGGTCCATAAAACACGTCTCTCTGGATCCCACACCTTCATTTCTACGGTTGCAGAGCCATGACGGAGATCCAGCCCTATACGACTCACATTTTACAGCATGCCACCGCGGTGAATTCACTCACGGGCTACCGAGCAGTGGTTCGGTCCGTGTTTGCAGATGGCGTCGACAACGAGGGGCGACGCCAGATCCTGAACGAGTTCACAGAAGCGGTCCTCGACAGGGTGCACTCGATGGAGAGGTGTGCCATCACTCACCACTACTGGACTATGACAGCGATCCTTGATGCTCGGGCTATGGACCACGAGCGCTCACGCCGGAACCAGCGCCGGCTGGTTGGCTTAGTCATGGTCTGTGCCCTATTGAACCTGGCGCTGTGGTATTGACAGTGGGACCTGACTATAAATACGAGGGTCAGACAGAGTGTATGTCATTCACCGTTCGTCATTGGAGCAAGCATGTCACCAGTCCTACGAGCCATCCTTCCCCTTACACCTCAGGTGGGGTTACACGTCTATGAAGACAAAGTCACCCTCGTGGAAGACCGTGGAGATGTTTGCTGGTCGCCCGCTGAGACCGTATCGAATACGGTTACGCTACACCGTGACGGCTGGGCCAAATTTAAACGGGTGTTGAGCGGCGAGCTCGATGGACACCTCATCCACATAGACAATGCCATCTACGTATACCGTGGACCCTTCTTCCCACGCCTGGGCCGCTACCAAGATCCTACGCGAAGCTTCACCCTAGACCCCGATCTGTAGACAGCCTTCGAGAAAGTGGTGCCTATCGTGGACCAGCTGTTTACATCGGACGGGCGGTCATCAGACGAGTTGGAGTGGGCTCGTGCCCTGAGAGAATCGGCGGCAGAACCCAATGAACAACTGTCTAGCCATGAACCAGACGACCACCTGATCCCTTGATCTCACGGGGTTCTCCCTATAAATACGAGAGACAGTCAACTCTGGTACCATTCACGTACTGACCATGGCGGAGCATATGATACTGGCGTATCTCAGCTTGACCCCCGAGATTTTCCTGCACGTGTATGCGGATAAGCTCGATATCATGGAGGAGGTGGGAGACATCTGCGATGCGGACCCTACACAACCGTGCCCGACTCACATTTGTCTGTCCCGGGAGGGTTGGACCAAATTCAAACGGGTGTTGTCTGGTGAACTGGACGGCGACCTCATCCACTTGTGTCACGATGTGTACATCCGACGCGGCCCTTTCTTTGATCAGTTGGCTCGGCTAGATGGGGGTACAGTGCATTTTACCCTTCACCCTGATCTATGGTCTGCATTGGAAGATGTGGACTGACGAGTTGGACTGGTCATTTACCATGGACACTGTGGAAGCCAACAAAGAAAATCAGAAAGAAACTCCGGCCCAAGATATACCCGTTATAAATAAACGATAGAGCCAGGGTCCATCATCATTTTGTCATCATGAAGCGCTGGGAGAAGGTGTTGGATAACTTATACTACAGTCCCGACAGTCCGGCGGCCTATAGTGCATTGTCGGCTCTCTATCGAGCGGCCAAACCCCAGGGGATACAACGTGCCCAAGTCCGAGTTTGGTTAAGAAAACAAGACACCTATACCTTACATCGATCTGTCCGTCGCCATTTTCTACGGAACCGGGTCATCGTGGGAGGAATAGATGCCCAGTGGCAAGCGGATTTGGTCGAAATGAGCGCCTTTGCCAAACACAACGATGGGAATCGGTATATCTTGACGTGCATCGATATCCTATCCAAGTATGTGTGGGTGGTACCCATCCGGACGAAAACGGGGGCGAATCTCATAGCGGCGTTCAAAGACATCTTCAAGACCGGGCGCAAACCTTTGTATTTGCAAACCGACGAAGGCACGGAATTCCTCAACAGACCGTTCCAACAGTTTCTGAAAGCCCAGAAGGTGTTTTCTTCCATACGTACAACGAGACCAAGGCTTCCGTGGTGGAAAGGTTCAACAGGACATTCAAAGGCCGCATGTATAAATATTTCACCTATAAGAATACAAGGCGGTACATCGATGTTCTCCCGAAACTTGTGAGTGATTACAATCGAGCCTATCACCGGAGTATAGAGAGAGCCCCCATTACCGTGACCCAACGCAGTGAAGCCCAAATCCGGCGTATCTTGTACCCCAGGCAATCACACCGAACGCCGAAGGAAGTGTTCAAGTCGGGGACCCTGTACAGATCAGTAAAGTCAAAGGTCAATTTGAGAAAAGTTACTTGCCACTTCCTGGTTAAACGGCGCCTACCCCGACAGCAGCGAGTCTATGAACTGGAAGATCTTCAAGGGGAACCGTTGCTAGGGACGTTTTACGACACGGAATTACAGCCTGTCGTAAAAACAAAGCAAGACTACTACACGGTGGAACAGATTTTGAAAACGGAACGCCGCCGTGGCAAACTGTTTCATTTCGTCAAATGGCAGGCGTCCCAGATCCTTCAATTCCTGGGTCGCTTCCAGCCAGGTGAAACGACTATAAAGCCAGACACCACTGCCGTCATCCTGCATTCCACGTTCGACCACAGTGCTATGGACAAACAGCAGCTGCCTCTGAACACAGCGTCTCCCAAAACGCGCAAAGCGCAAGTGGGTTTTGTGGCGATATTGCTAACCCTGCTGAGTGTGTTGTACGGAGGTGTGTTTTACGACGTAGCCTATGTCAGCACGTTACTTAACCAATTGAGAACACCAGCCATCAGTGAAACCGTTTGCGTTGGAAGCATTTAAAGATGCCACAACCCCTCAGTACGGGTATATGCTCTTCGACCTGAAGCAAGCCACCCCCGAACACCTTCGACTACGGACCGGCATCTTTCCCGGAGAGGCCCACCACGTGTACATGCAAAAATAATGTAAACACCCCCACAGTGGCTCCCCCAGCTGGGGTATGTGTGTTTGATGATGGGGAATAATAAAAAGAATGAATACCACAGCAGGGTTATGTTCTCTGAAGTAGATTAAAAGGGCAGAGTTGTGGGTTCTACATTAGTTGTACATGATTTCTGCGCGAGTACGGAAGCACGCTCCCACGCTCCGTGTATTGAAGACGGTCCCACCCGAGTTAGTCCGAACCATTGTACGCGGTGCGGACCCTGACCTTGTACGCTGTCTGTGCGAGATCGGGTACAATCTGTTAAAAGGCAATGTTCCACTGACTCCGGCTCAGAAGACCAAGTTGGCCAAGCTTAAGACAGGTCTCCGAACCCTTGTCCAGAAGCGGGTCAGACAAACACAAAAGAAAAAGGTGTTACAGAAAGGCGGCTTTCTCGGGGCCATCTTCCGTGGCCGCTTCCGTGTTGGGTCCAGTATTGGGTGGACTCTTCGGCCGACAATGAACCACACGAAAAAAATGGTCCTCGTCGAACCACGATTCCTTCAAAACCTCCAATCGCCCTACCCTGTCCCACCTACGGTGAAGACCATAACACCCTCGATGGAGAGATGCAACAGATCTTACAGAGACCGGGGTTAAGCGACAGTGAGAAAGTACAACGGTACAATGAGACGCTTCAACGGTACATGACGTTCATGGACCAATACAAAAACCTCTCTACCCCACCACCACCACCACCACCACCACGCGACACACCACCGACCTCAGCACCGCTCCAACAGCCGCCATTACCAGGGATACCACCCACAACCCCACAGTGGGTGGAAGACGAAGTCCTGAAGAGTGTACCTGCATCGTTCAAGAAACAAGCTGGCCTGGTATTACAACGGATGAAACAGAATCCTAACATGACTTGGAATGATAAAGGCATAGAATCAGGTGGTCCCCGGGACCCACATGACGGATTTAGTGAATGACCGGATGCGTAAACGCAGGTCGCACACGGATCCTCGAGGATGGGAGGTCTTCGCTCAAGGCTTGAAAGACATGCATGTACCACAGGAATTGGTGGGGAACCCCCACCGCTGGGCCTTTATGCAGCAAATCCAGCAATCGCCGAGTTGCCCACTACCTTCTTGGGAATCCGAATGGGAACCGGAGTCACCCCCCAAAATACCACCACAACGGGCACCTTATTTTCGCGCCGTTAAAAAACCACCCTTGATCAAGACAACCCACATCTCCAGAGCCGTGACACGTAGCAAGTCACCGCGACGAACACGACGCCGGACACAACCGCCCAAGGCCTGGAACACCTATTAAAACCAACAGCAGCAGCAGGACGGCTCAGTCGCCATGTTTTACCTCACCCTACCCAGTAACAGTTCGCTGGATGTGTTTCCTGACAACACCGTGGCCAAGTACGTGACCCAGTTACCGCAACCGTTGCATTTACCTGGACGATGGGAATGTGGCCTTGTGGATATCCAATACCCTTACTCGTGGTACAACGTGCGAGCCAATGAAGTGTGGTACGACGTGACCTACGAAGGAAAAGACACCCGACTCACCCTTCCCGAAGGCCAATACGATACTCCTAAGGGGTTCATGGGTTGGCTGTCAAGACTGTTGCATTATAAGGCTCTAAGGGAGGTCACGAATAGTTCAAAACCCATCCAAGCCTATCCCTTCAAGAATCACATGGACTCCGATTACAACGCACACAACGACAAGGCACAGCTTACCGTCACCGCCAACGCGAGTGTCGTACGGAGTCCTATCCTACAGCAAATGATGGGTTTCGATCTACAGACGTTCGCTGGTCCCACCGCCCACCAAGTCGAGATCCCGATGGATATGAAGTCGGGTATGTACGGATTCTACGTCTACTCGGACGTGGTGGACAACCACATCGTGGGCGATATCAGCACACATCTGTTACGGGTGGTGCCCATTAAAAATAAGTATGGCGATCAAGTAACCCACAGTTTCACCCACATGCTCTACCTGCCCGTACGACAAACCCACATCAACACGATCACGGTGGATATAAGAGATGACACGGGACGACCTGTGGCATTCGAACGCGGGAAAGTGGTGCTGACACTTCATTTTCGACAAGCACATGCTCCCCACTTTGTATAATGAAGGTGCCTTACGAGTGCGATGCACGCAGCTATATGGACTATTATGCCAAACAGGCCGGGGGTGGCTTTCCGGTTTTCAGTGGTGCACGCATGCAACGTGGACATGGACTGGGGAACATACTCTGGAGCATCGTCAAAACGTTCCTGCCCTTGGTGACGCATGGGGTGAAAGCAATCGGCAAACAAGCGGAACGCAGTGGACTGCAAGTGGCCGGTGATGTCTTGGGGGGTACGGCACCCAAAGAAGCCTTGAAACAGGGGGCCAAAGAAGCGGGAGGCGTCTTGGTGGCCAAAGCACAACGTACCGTAGGGAATAAAAGACCTGCACCACCGAGACCACGCACCAGTCGGCGACCGACCCAGCGACGACGCACATCGAAGACCCGGGATATCTTTTCTTAAAACATGTCCTTGATCCACGCCGAGTCCTGCCCCTCCACCAACAGTGAATTTGATCTGTGGACCGTACCGCCCACCCAGACCAGTGCCGAACAAGGATTATGGGTGGAGCATCTCCCGATCTCCAGCATCAACGCAACAGGACCCATCGAGTTCACCATCAGTAATGCGGATGTGGATTTAGCCGATACATACTTGTATGTGAAAGCCAAGATCACCAATGGAGATGGCACCAGAATCGCCGACCAAGCAACGGTGGGCCCCACGAATCTCTGGCTGCACTCGATGTTTCAACAGGTGGATATATTTCTGAGCGACAAACTCATCAGTGACTCGACCAACACGTACCCCTATCGAGCCTACA
>JAVTVY010025886.1:0-11577 GCA_036873755.1 Hanleya hanleyi
TGATGAAACGGCCAGGCCGTTTCCTTTTTATAACAAGCTAGCTGTTGATCTATTTTTAGCACAATCAGTTCAACTTGGACGTCAGCGACAAGAATCCGGATGTAGGCGTGTGTGTATGTGTGTGCTTGCGAGTGTGTTTCTTGGATCGGAGCTCTTGGAGCTCAAAGCCTGTGGAGCTCAGAGCTCGGAAGTGACATTTGCATATGACCTCTGTGAGGTCACTTCCGCTTCCGTTCACGTGACCGGTACTGACCTTTGACCCCGGCGCGCGCTGATTTAAAGACTCTACCACCACCACACACACCACCACCGACTCCACCAACACCACCGCCGTACACCACCAACACCACCAACGCCACCATCAACGCCACCAGCGCCACCACCAACGCCACCAACGCCACCGCCGGGCGTTGACGGCGTTGACGGGCGTCAACGCCCGGTGGTGGTGGTGGTGGTGGGAACTCCCGTGTGGCAGAGCTCTTGGATCGGAGCTCTTGGAGCTCAAAGCCTGTGGAGCTCAGATCTCGGAAGTGACATTTGCATACGACCTCTGTGAGGTCACTTCCGCTTCCGTTCACGTGACCGGAACTGACCTTTACACCACCGCGCGCGCCGGTGTCACTTCCGAGATCTGAGCTCCACAGGCTTTGAGCTCCAAGAGCTCCGATCCAAGAGCTCTGCCACACGGGAGTTCCCACCACCACCACCGGGCGTGGAGCTCTCGGAGCTCTGCCACACGGGGGCTACCACCACCACCACACCACCGGGCGTTGACGCCCGTCAACGCCCGGTGGTGGCGTTGGTGGCGTTGGTGGTGGCGTTGGTGGCGTTGATGGTGGCGTTGGTGGCGTTGGTGGTGGTGTTGGTGGTGTGCGGCGGTGGTGTTGGTGGAGTTGATGGTGGTGTGTGTGGTGGTGGTAGAGTCTTTAAATCAGCGCGCGCCGGGGTCAAAGGTCAGTTCCGGTCATTCGGACGCGGATATTCTCTAATGGACGACGGCTGGATTATGAATGACGGACTAGACGCTTGTAACATGAACGGAAGCGGAAGTGACCTCACAGAGGTCATATGCAAATGTCACTTCCGAGCTCTGAGCTCCACAGGCTTTGAGCTCCAAGAGCTCCGATCCAAGAAACACACTCGCAAGCACACACATCACGCCTACATCCGGGTTCTTGTCGCTGACGTCCAAGTTGAACTGATTGTGCTAAAAATAGAGCAACAGCTAGCTTGCTATAAAAAGGAAACGGCCTGGTCGTTTCACCAGACACTCTGTCAACCACCAAGATGTTCACTTGTACTGCGTGCTCGAAATCATTCACTCGCCGGCACGACTTGCGCCGCCATGAGGCTACCAAGCACGATGGAACCGCCCGGTATAGCTGTACGATATGTAGGCCTACACTGTCGTTTCAGCGCTCAGATCATTTAAAGCGCCATGAACGTTCAATTCATGGGCCACCCAAGCGTCCATGCGAAGAATGTGGTCAACTCTTCAGACGACCCAGTCAGTTAAAACGGCATGAGCGTTTGATTCATGGTCCGTCACCACGGCATGAGGGACAACTTCCCACTAAAGAGGCACCCAGGAGGGACAGATCCACTGAAGATGAACCCGGGGAGAAGAATGCCACTGGTGATGCGATCACGGAGAGCCCGCCTATACCCACAGCTCAGAAGAGCCTAGATATCCAGCCGGTCCCTAGCATTACTGTTTCCAGTCATACGGCTGACAACAACGAACATTTTCTGGAAGATGCGGTGGATGTTCCCAGCGATCTCTTACCCGAAGATCATCCAGTGAGTGAGATGTATCGACGCCATTGGTCCATGATCCGACACTGCTTCCACCGTCATCGCCCTATATTGAACTTGTACAATTTCCGACTGCCCGACCTCACCCGTCAACGCAGCTACGTGGAAGCCATCTTCAATGACCAACCTACGTCCTTCACATTAAATGTAGCATTTGGGTACATCTTATGCCATAAGATGACGCGTGAATTGTGCTATTTCTATTCCAGTGCCATCAAACCAGTGTACGACCATCCTTTCACAATCACCAATCGGGCGTCGCTAGAGACGATGCTGGCCCAACTGGACACTGTGGATCCCTTGGAATGGGCCTATGAACAGCGTCCCAACACCGAGTGGATAGTAGAGAGGGTGACCAATGTCACGTTTTTCGTTATCAAGCTGACCGACCACCTCCATCGGCTGAATGTGCCACCCTTGCACTGATGAATACCATAGCATGCAATACATACTCTATATGTCTGGTCCTCGACTTGGGGTAGTTGAACTGAGTGTGCTAAAAATAGATCATCAGCTAGCGTACTATAAAAGGGAAGCGGCCTGGTCGTTTCATCGGATACTCTGTCAACCACCAAGATGTTCACTTGCACAACTTGCCAGAAGCAGTTTATTCGCCCAGAAGATTTGCGACGACACGAGGCCTCCATCCACAACGGTGCACGATATACTTATATAACCTGCGCACGGTCATTTAATCGGGAAGATGCTTTACTGCGCCATGGACGCTCACTCCACGAGGGTGCGACGGAACAATGTAATGAATGTGGTCAACTCTTCAAACGACCAAGTCAGTTAAGACGGCACCAACGTTTGATTCATAGTCCATCACCACGGTATGCGCGACAACCTTCTACTATAGAGGAGCCGCGGAAGGTCAGGCCCAGTGAAGATAAGCCCGGGGAGACGAACGCCACTGGTGATGCGATGACGGAGAGCCCGCCTATACCCACAGTTCAGAAGAGCCTGGATATCCAGCTGGACCCAAGCGTTACGGTTTCGAGTCATTCGCCTGACAACATCGAACATTTTCTGGTCGAACCCTAAATGTTCCTAGCGATCTCTTACAGGACAACCATCCAGTGAGTGACGACGATCGGGGCCATTGGTCTATGACACGGTACTGTTTCCACCGTCATCGCCCTATTCAAGATATCTACAATTTCCCACTGACCAAACTCACCCGTCTACGCAGCTACGTGGAAGCCATCTTCGAAGATCAAACTACGGCCTTCAAATTGAATGTCGCTTTCGGGTACATCTTACGTCACAAAAAGACGGACCAGTTACGGTATTGTTACCCCAGTGCCAACAACCTTGTGTCTGACCTGCCGTTTACCATAATTCACCGGGCCTCGCTAGAGATGATGCTGGCCCAAGTGAAACAATTGGATGCCTTGAGATGGGCACATCGTCAACGCCCCAACACACAATGGGTGGTAAAGAGGGTAACCAATGTTACGTTTTTCGTGACCAAGACGACCAATCAACCCATCGGGTGAATGCGTCACCCATGCACTGATGAATACCACAACATGCCGTACATACTCTCTATGTCTACATGCTGATCGTTGACTTGAGCTCAGTAAACACTTGTTCCTGATGTGACGATGCGTTGAATAATAAAACACGGTGTTTGATATTTCGAATGCGAACATACTAAACATACCCAGGGCGGCTCCCCCAGCCTGGGTATGATGTAAAATTTGGGGATAATAAACTATATGACAAAAACTTCTTGTTGTTCTCTCATGTGTCATCCTTGTTGTTGTTGTTCTCTCTCCGGGGCTCTTAGAACTCGGCGCATGCACACACGCACCCAGAAACACAGACGCATACACACACACACACACATACACACACGCATCAGACACATACACACACACACACACACGTACGCACACATGCACACAGACACACACGCACACACACACACACACACACACACACGTACACGCAAGCACACATGCACACAGACACACAGACGCATACACAGACACACAGACGCATACACACACACATGCACGCACACACACACACACACACACACACACGTACACGCAAGCACACATGCACACAGACACACAGACGCATACACACACACACAGACGCCTACACACACACATGCATACTCATTGCGCAATGCGCCGCAAGGTCAATGGAGCTCGACATGCGCTTTCATACTACTAATCCATCCTTCACTGCCCCAAAATGCCCACTTTCGCTACTACTCGTAATGATGACGTCACTGATGACGTCACAGATGACGCGGACATCCCTCAACTCGGGATCTACACCCTAAGCGCTACAAAATGACACCTCCCACGATGCATTCGGACCAAGGATGGTCCATCTCTACACCAAATACCTTCCTTTCACTGCCCCAAAATGTCCACTTTCGCTACTACTCGTACTGATTACGTCACTGATGACGTCACAGATGACGCGAACATCCCTTAAATCGGGGTCTACACCCCGAGAGCTACAAGATGACACCTTACACGACGGATTCGGACCAAGGATGGTCCCTCTCTATCCCAAATACCTACCTGCACTGCCCCAAAATGGTCACTTTACTTACTACAACCAGCTGCGCATGCGCAGATTAACGCGACTTGCACTTAAAAACACACCATTCTGACTCTAACCCACACAAGCTTCACTTTGACACCTGCCACGACCTATTCGGACCCATAGCGGTCCATCTCTACCCCAAACACACATCCACATACCCCCCAAAATGCCTGATTTCTCTACTACAACCAACTGCGCATGCGCAGATTGACGCGACTTGCATTTAAAAACACGCCATTCTGACTCTACCCCACACAAGCTTCACATTGATACCTCACACGACCCATTCGAACCGTGAATAGCCCATCTCTAACCCAAACACACACCCACATACCCCCCAAAATGCCTACTTTCTATACTACGGGCCAGACTGCGCATGCGCAGACTATTGACACGGACGAACCATTAGTGTAGTCAAGTGCTCCTCCACGAGAGCTTCAAAATAAGACCTCACTCGACCCCATTGGACCAATAGGGACTCACCTAGACTCCAACATGTCCACCCCGTATGGCCCTATACACCCATAGCCATGCAGTATAGGCCTATGGGCCTACCCAGGCCTCGGTGACTTTTTCCAAAAATTTCACCGATTCGCTCCGCGACCCTTCCTATTATGTTCTAAATGTCGAGACGTGAAAAACGAGACCCCACAACCCTACCGCAAATGCCGAGAAGTAGGTTTCCCAGTAGGATAAACATTGATCCTATACCCCCAGTATGGGACTATATATTTATATATATATGTCTATATGGGGCTATATCGTACTTTTACAAAAATTTCACCGATTCGCTCGGGCACACTTCCTATCGTGTTCTAAATGATGACACGTGAAAAACAAATCCAAACAACCCTACCGCAAATGTATAGAAGTGGGTTTCCCAGGGGGACAAACATTGATCCTATACCTCCAGTATGGGACTATATGGGTCTATATGGGTCTCGGTGACTTTTTTTCAAAAATTTCACCGATTCGCTCCGGGACACTTCCTATCATGTTTGTCTTGACGAGACTAAGAAAACGAGACCCCACAACCTATACCGCAAATGTCGAGAAGTAGGTTTCCCAGGATGGTCCTATACCCACCCATACCCCATATAGGCATTTTCACGTAATTTAGGATAAAGTCCGTGTTCCGTATTTTTTCAGGAAAAATTTTACATGCACCCACCCGTGCTTGAAATATACTTGACCTTGACACTTCATACAACACCATCGGCCCTTTAGGGGCTCCTCTAGCTCCAAAACGTCTAGCAGGACCCATACAAGGTCCAGTTTTCGACACTAGGTGACCACATCCCGACGAAATGGTCAGTTTTCGACACCGGATGTGCCGCCATCTTGAGCATACGTGCCGCCATCTTGGATATGTATCATAATGCACCGGGTCAAAATACTCGCTGCTAATTGGCTGAGAGATCTGTGACGGATTTGAAATACTCGCTTCTGATTGGACGAGAGCTCCGCATTGAGTCTGCGCATGCGCAGAATGATATCCCTACCGCACACCCAACCCATCAGATGTCCCTTCACGAATGCTTCACTTTGATACCTCACTCGACCCCATTCGACCATTAGGGGCTCTCCTAACTACAAAACGGCTATTTCTATACCCTTTGGCCACCACGCATGCGCAGAATGCCGATATGTCAACCTCACACCCAGCCCATTAGATGCCCCTTCACGAATGCTTCACTTTGATACCTCACTCGACCCCATTGGTCCACTAGGGGCGCCCCTAGCTCCAGCACGGCTATTTCCATACCCTTGGGCCACCGCGCATGCGCAGAATGCCGATATGTCAACCCACTAGTCCAGTGATATGCCCCTTCACGAATGCTTCACTTTGATACCTCACTCGACCCCATTGGTCCACTAGGGGCTTCCCTAGCTCCAACACGTCTATTTTCATACCCTTGGGCCACCGCGCATGCGCAGAATGCCGATATGTCAACCCCACACCCAGCCCATTAGATGCCCCTTCACGAATGCTTCACTTTGATACCTCACTCGACCCCATTGGACCACTTAGGGGCTTCCCTAGCTCCAACACGGCTATTTTCATACCCTTGGGCCACCGCGCATGCGCAGAATGCCGATATGTTCAACCCCACACCCAGCCCATTAGATGCCCCTTCACCTAAGCTTCACTTTGATACCTCACTCGACCCCATTGGTCCATTAGTGGCTCCCCTAGCTCCAACACGGCTATTTCCATACCCTTGGTCCACACGAGTTGTCTCCCTTGCGTCAGTGTGTGCAGATGGCGCTGTGGTTAGGATCGACGCCGTGATGTGGCAAGGGCGTCCCCACACCATCCTGGAGCCGCCATTTTGTTTGTTGATTTTCTGCGGAGATACACGGGACAATAAACACTCGACCCTAGGGTGATACAGATGCTAGACTGATCCTATTAACATGGTACAACACCTATAGATTATGTTTATTACTAGGACGTCAGCGAAATACTAGTACCCATCCTCCGTATGGCAGAACTGTACAACCCAGAACAAGTCTAGACATGCCTTGATCACGTGATCGTCATGGGGAAACCCCCACTGGGGAATCCCCCCTGGGAAACCCCGCCACACTTCCGCCACAAGAGTTACCTCCCCCGGCAAAAGGGGCTCTGTGCCGTGTTTACACTACTACTGACATCATGATGTTCCAAAAATATCAAATCCGTATCGCTGATCAGTATTCTTAATCCATAATATTCGTTGTAAAGTCGTCATCTAAAGAATGATGTATCTCAGTCACGCTTTGATTGTGGCTGTTCATATGAGTACCATGAGGATCTTGAAGTACATGGGTTCATACGGCCGCTAGCCCCGGGTTAAGCGGAATTAGACACAAGTTACGAAACGTAGCGCCATAGATCTTGCACACTACGTTCGTATTTTGCTATCAGCATGCGATATGTATCGCCAAATTTGAGAAACTTTGAGTGGAGGCGCTTGGTGGAATAGCCCTGTTTTATAAGTTTCTGTAACAATGTTTTGTGACGTTGATTAAATTCATCACATTTAACACAGGATCTAGCAAATGCTACTAAGCGAGATATGTATACGCCATATGCAGGTCCCACTGGAATATTACTGTCCAGAAAGGGATAGTTTACGATGTCGAAATTGTAATCATCTCTTGTCATAAAGTCGACGAGAGAGAATGCCCGCTTCATTTTTATAGAGATATAGATCTAAATATGATGTGCCTGTAGGGCTATCTGTAGTTTCCTTCAAATCCAGTGAAGGTGGATATATATCCTTCACTGCGTCATTTATATAGCAATTATCCATATCGCTCTAATTTGTTCTCTCCTCTAATACACAGAGCCACCCAGAGAAAAAAACTACCAGAAGTGACTGGTCTGTGGAAATATGTGACTGTAACATTGCTCACGGAAATGTGTATCAGGGTACAGGGTGGTAGGCATCATCCCATTGTACGTAAACATTCAAAGATTTTTGTTCTAGTTTGATAGTGGGTTCATCGGGATATCACAGGAGCGTTGTGTCCGGGGCGGTCTGTTTCTGGGGTGTTGGTCTTTGCATTAGGTTGTGCTACTTTGCGTCGTTAGATTGGTAGATAGTCGATTTCTATTTTATCTTCCTTTATTCCACGCTTACATTTTTATCATTTCAGTCAATCACTAGATTCGTTAGAAAGATGATATACGCGAGTTGTGTGCCCGGTTTGAGACAACAGCAACAAGTGGTACGGCAGCATGCTCTTGTATTGATAAATACAGATAAGTAATCTTTCGCGAATAGATGCATCCGTCTACATATGGGGTTATCATATCTCGCCTGGTAAAAGCATGTGCCAAGGCTGTCCGAACGACGGGCTTCTATCAAAGTTTCTCATTTCGGTGATGACTATCGCTCATAATAGCAAACCTAATATCGGAAGCTAAAATGCGCGTTCTCAGTTCTTGTAATATTTGTATAACATTGCTTGAATTTATCTTCGAGACTTCCAGGTTAGAAACATCATGACGTCGTGTCGGTCCTGTAAGAGGTTATCCTATTTCACTGGTTTTCCTCAGTAAATGCTGCTGCATGTAGTGTCCGATGAATATTGTATTTTCTCTATGTCCACGGAAATGTTTTGCAATTAAATGCAAATTGCAGTGGTGGTAGGAAAACATGACTCCACAGATCTAATATGTTTATTGCATAATACATCACAGGAACCAAAAATGATACCTGTGATGATTTGTATCTGAGCCACGCTTTTATTGTAGCGATGGAATGACCACATGGCCCACAGCACTGGATTGGTGCTAGTAGATACAGGCATTCTTTTGCATTGTGTAGAACAAACTAAACTCTACAAAATGACTACCATTATTCCGTGATGTCGATAAAATATCACGCTTGAAATAACTTTGTAATTATCGCCATATAATACTCCAGTACAATTGTTTCATGTACCTGGGCTCAGTTATAGGAAGACGTCATAATGTATTCGTATTTACTAGCACAAAGGTCAACAATGCCGTGTGCGGTTTATCACTCAGCAATTTCACTGGGCATGGGATATAAGCGACACTTCCACGGACCGCCTATATTACTATATACGGCATCAGTGACCATTGTGACAGTAGACCTCAACATATTATGCCGTCTCCCTATGTAATTGAGACCCGGTACATGAAACAACTGTACTGAAGTTTCATATGGAGAAAATTACAAAGTTATTTCAAGCGTGATATATTATCGATATCATGGAGAAATCGTAGTCATTTTGTAGAGTTCAGTTTGTTCTACACGATGCAAAAAAGATAATTTATGCAGAGTTAACTATTAATTTTTGACAAGCTCCAAAGTAGACGACCAATTAAAATGGACAGACTTTAGCCATATTATGCCATATGATGGAGAGTTATGAACTATGCGACCGTTAGATTAAAGAAGCGGCCCAAGTAGAGAAAATATTAGTAGAATGCAAGTTCTTATTTTGACACAATTCTATGAGGCCCGACGCCGACAAAGTGCTTCATTCTCTACCATGCTGACTACAATCGCAATGATATATACAGAAGATATGCATCGGGGACAGTAGTATATAAAGAGTGAAATGGTTCAACTTGACCTCAGAAATTTGCATATTTTGAGGAGGAAATGAGGAGGTGACAGCCAATGAGAGCGAGTATTTTGACCTCTGACCAAAAAGCTACCTCCAGCACAGGAGAGTTCCAAATTTGCGTATCACGTGACCCAGGTCAAAGATGTATTCTTCCGCGGTGATGCGGTCATGTCTGGCGGTGATTCGGTCTGCTTCCGCGGAGAAAAAGTAGTCCCTAGATCAAATTTGATGTGGGAGGTGGTGGTGGGTGGTGGGTTTAAGATGGCGGATGTGGGAGGTGGTGGTGGGTGGTGGGTTTAAGATGGCGGCTTGTGGGAGGTGGTGGTGGGTGGTGGGTTTAAGATGGCGGATGTGGGAGGTGGTGGTGGGTGGTGGGTTTAAGATGGCGGATGTGGGAGGTGGTGGTGGGTGGTGGGTTTAAGATGGCGGCTTGTGGGAAGTGGTGGTGGGTGGTGGGTTTAAGATGGCGGATTGTGGGCGGTGGGGAGGTCACGGGGAGAAAAAACCCTCACATTACCCTAAAAAAAACCTCTAAGCCATATAATAGTAATAAACATAATCTATAGGTGTTAGGGTTCTGAGGTACATTATTTTTAGATGACGACTCTATAACGAATATTATGGATTAAGAATACTGATCAGCGATACGGATTTGATATTTTGATATATTTTGGAACATCATAGCTGATGTCTTTTCCCATTACATCATTTGGCTTGTTGACCACTTCTCTCTTGGGAAACAAAGCCTATGTTTTATATATCTTTTATGCTTTGAATTTGGTGCTAGCTTTCTTTGTTATATGAATGGAGACGGTATTTTTGGATTATGGACGCGGATATTCTCTAATGGACGACGGCTGGATTATGAATGACGGACTAGACGCTTGTAATTGGCGCATGGCCAGGATCGATCTATCTGCCCTAAGGATAGAGCGATGTATTGTCCGTCAGCATCTCGCAAGAAATCAACAAACGAGTGGCGGCTCAGGACGGTGTGCGCCCTTTTCCGGCGTCGATCATAGCGCCATGTGCACTGATGACGCAAGGGGAGACAACTCGTGTGGACCCGAGGGTATGAACATAGCCGTG
Source organism: Hanleya hanleyi (assembly GCA_036873755.1). NCBI lineage: Eukaryota > Metazoa > Mollusca > Polyplacophora > Lepidopleurida > Hanleyidae > Hanleya > Hanleya hanleyi. Next base: position 10,567 of record JAVTVY010025886.1, read on the forward strand.
TTAGACTGGGGGAGTTACTTTCTACTGGTCAATTAGATTCAGTGAGAAGTACATCCAAAAGTGAAGCTTAGGTGAAGGGGCATCTGACTGGACTAGCGGCTTGGGCGTTGTTACCATTCTGCGCATGCGCGGTGGCCCAAGGGTATGGAAATAGACGTGTTGAGAGCTAGGGGAGTTACTCATGGTCCAATGGGATCATATGAGGTATCAAAGTGAAGCTTAGGTGAAGGGGCATCTGACTGGACTAGCGGCTTGGGCGTTGTCACCATTCTGCGCATGCGCGGTTTCCCAAGGGTATGGAAATAGCCGTGTTGGGAGCTAGCGAAGCCAATAATGGTCCAATGGGGTCGTATTAGGTATCAAAGTGAAGCCTAGGTGAAGGGGCATCTGACTGGACTAGTGGGTTTGAACTAGCGTCATTCTGCGCATGCGCATAGACGTTTTTGGATGTAGGGGAGTCCCTAATGATCCAATGGGTTCGAGTGAGGTATCCAAGTGAAGCTTAGGTGAAGGGGCATCTAATGGGTTGGGTGTGCGGTAGCCATTCTGCGCATGCGCAGATGCAATGCGGAGCTCTCGTCCAATCAAAAGCGAGTATTTCAAATCCGCCACGGAGCTCTCGTCCAATCAGAAGCGAGTATTTTGACCCGGTGCATTATGGGACATATCCAAGATGGCGGCACGTATGTTCAAGATGGCGGCACATCCGGTGTCGAAAACTGGCCATTTTTGTCGGGATGTGGTCACGTAGTGTCGAAAACTGGACCCTGTATGGGTCCCGCTATACGTGTTGGAGCTACGGGAGCCACGAATGGTCCAATGGGGTCGAGTGAGGTATCACTCATTCGTGAAGGGGCATCTGATGGGCTGGGTGTGGGGGGTTGAACTATGGGCATTCTGCGCATGCGCAGTCTGACCGTAGTATAGAAATAGACGTGTTGGTGTGGTGGTGGGCCCCTCGTGGGTCGATGGGATCGAGTGAGGTATCCATATGTGAAGCCTAGGTGAGGG
>JAVTVY010025887.1:0-10820 GCA_036873755.1 Hanleya hanleyi
ATTTCCCTGCTCTTATGGGGCTACAACATGGTCATTTGTCAAATTTTTCAAAACAAGCTGAATTTTCTAATAAAAGTACCCAGACGTATCAAAATGGAATAAAAATCAACAAAAGACACAACACAGCCATTTATGCGTTTTACTGGTGGTTCGATAGTGTGATGGGATGGACCAAAAAATTGGCATTTTAAATTCAACGGTTGAAGGGTGCAAAGTGCTCCATATAGATTAAAAATTATTCCCCCGGAATACCCCCCAAATTCACTCTTATTCAGTTTCAACTAAAACAAAACTTCTGAATGGCTAATAAATTGATCTTCAATAATATTCTCCACACCCACCCCGATTCCCCACCCCCACCCCCTCCTGGAAATAGGACTGAAAAGGCTCCGTTTATCTGTTATACTGCTAATATTTTCTAAGAAAGTATGGTGTCCCCCTGTTTCTATTACATATTTAACAAGCACAATATGTGTATAGTATTATATAGCAAAATGGGAAAAATTTGACCTTGGGAAGTCTGATTTATTGAACATCTAAGAAGAAAAAATTCAAATTTCCCTATGTATTCAGTGTTATGGCTTTTAAGTGGTACACATGCATTTGGCTGTCATATTTTTTTAACGAGTATGGTGACCCCATATTTTTTTTTCATGGATCATCTTCTCCTAACCTGGTGAAAAAATCCTTAAATTTAAAAAATCCAAATGCCGGATTAATCCCAATTTGAAGACCATATGCCGTAGAATAATTTCCAGCAGAGTTAGGTTCACATGCCACAGAGTCCTCTCAATGACTACTTTTCCAACAGAGTGCCGTTTCAATCATTAGGGTGTATACTTTTAAGAATAACTGTCAGTCGATTTTGACCTCTTCTTCTTTCGAAGGGAAGAAAGTGCGATTGAACTTGCGCGGGGAAGTTTTGTGGTAGGTTTTTACTTTTTTGGGGGTTTATTTTCAAAGTGATTAGTGTGATATGATATCCCAGTTCGAAGTACGAAGAGTGACCATCAGCCAGTAACAGACTAACAGTGCTACATTTTGTAAGTATCTAATCTGCTGCGGTACTTATATATAATGTTTGAGTGAGTGTGTGTGTGATGGTCGACGGTCTCGAACAACAACAACAACATGCAGGCCTAGCGGTATATCAAGTATCAACAACAACAATCGAGTAATGCTCTCCTGTTTTCAGGTTATGGTTCGAAGCCCTGAAATGGAAGTGATCAGGCACTCCCTCACAGTAGGCATAGCAGGTGATTTTCAGGGTTTCATAGAAGTCCAAATGTTTGCTATCGGATACTGAAAATTCAATATATTTTTTTCACCTGAACTGCTGAATTGAGTATTTTTATGTATTGAGTTTATTTCTAATTTTGCAACCTCCATAAGTAATGTAGCATGACTGCCCGGTTATTGGACAGGCCCCATTATTGGTCACCTAGATGCAGTGGGGATATTTTTTTTAGAAAATTACATAACTGTAACACAAATTAAAATTTACAGTTGAGTTACATGTACAAAGGCATGTTCATAAATTTTTGTTTACTCACGAAATTTTTACACGTTTAGCCCTCGTGCGGGTCGGAAACACAATTTGGGTGAAAAATTGCGTCAGGAAATTTCCTCCAGATTCTCAATTTCGTACCTGATTGCAGATGCTTAAATTCAACGAACTTTGGCTGAAAATGTTCCCACAAATATAGAGAATCTTCATTCTGAATCTCGGTGTGCAATGCGATCGGAGACTGGCAGTCGATGTATATTTCTTCCTGCCACTCCATCTGAAAATTGAACAATTCCGGGGAGCAGCCAGTTTACGATAGCATGACATGTGACTCAAAGTGGCAATAGCTCTGATTGACTGCCAAGGATAATGGATACTCCCAAAAACTGCAAAATTTGGGACTGCATGGTTTAATCTTCGATGCTCATTCCAAAACTCAGTTGTGGGTTACAGTGCTGATTCATGTTTAAATATTCTTGGAGGTTTACTAAAGACTGTTAGAGGTTCCAAAAATTTGGACGGAGTCCTTTGGCAGGAGGAGTTTCCGCTTCGCCGCCGCACATGTGTGGAACAGCCTTCCCAATCATATGAGGAGTGTAACTTCTTACGGTGAGTTTCGAGGGCTTCTCCGCACATGGAGCGGCGACAGTTGCGGCTGCTCGTCCTGTCGATAAATTTATACGATTTGTATTAGGTTTTATCTTTGAAGTTATTTTATATTCTGGTATATGTCTAGTTTTATTTTCGTATATGTCTAAACGTTTTATCATGTTTTACTCTCCTGTTTCTGTTTTCATATTTAAATTATATGTAATATCCTATTAACTCTTTCCCCCATAGACTTGTGGGGAATTTTCTCTCTCTGACCCATAACAGATTTGTAATGGCGTAGGTCTTTAACCCATGGACTGATTTCAATTTTCACACGTTTCCAGCGATGTAAAATATCCCGTTTTATGTCCCATGTCATGTGGGAAAATATTTACCAATGGTCTCCCACAGGCCCATTCTACGTAATTTGTTCACGTTTCATATCAATATCAGCAACGTTTAATCTAAAAATAAGTAATCTTGCGAAAAAATGTTTTGTGTTTGCTTTCCATCTGTTGGAAATCACGAAAAAAGCGAAGAAATTGTCGCATTTTAGCTGCGTTTTGCAGCGTTCTGTTGTTGTTGTTCTGCTGCAATTCCTGTATTATCGTATACCATTGTAAAGCTTATTTTCCGTACATTCGGGATTTCGCAGTTACATCATGAGATGGCAGGTATAGAACGAGCTATAACTGAAAAATCCCACGTACTTCCCTAAAGGAGAACGAAGGCTGGTAACAAGGTGAAGTAAAACAGCATCACTCATTGGCCCATGGTTGAGCGACCTTGAGCGACCTTTTCAGAGGCCCGGTGTGATTGGAGCAGTCGGTTTTTTGCGCGTGGTCGCCATGGCCACGGGTCCACGAAACCGCCACGAAACACAGCGGGGCCAAAGAATGGCGGATAAATTTTAAAACGGGAGATCAACAGGTCCCGGAAAATGTTTATAATAAACTCAGATGGGCAGATTTGACGAGTTAGTCATCAAGGTTAGATACTTTGGTAGTTTATGCTCGCGTTACGTGAAATATTCAGGAATTTGGAAGCAGATTTTACTATTTTTCGAACGTTTGTCTTGGAGCACACGAAACAAATTTGTTGTCAAATTGCGCGTTTTCCATCGATTATTTCTGTTTCTCTCCTGATTTCATTTTACCCTTAGGCCAAGAAAAAAAATATGTCTGTTTCCGGTTACCCGACCGAGTCTAGATAAATCGTGCGACTCTAAAAATTTTATCAGCAAATTCCAACGAAATCACTACCAAGGCCGCGTTTTACGACAACAACAACAACAACAACAACCGTAAAGCGGCGCGCCCACAGTCAGCATACCGTAAAGTGGATGGAGCTGACCGCATGGCATGGCGGCAGGTTGACGATCTTTTCAGGAAATAAAGCACCTACTTCTAGGTCGGGAATCGAGAAATCAGCAACCCGATTACGCTTCAGTCGACTTGATCATGTTTACCAGGACAATTTTAAACATATTCTCGATCAACTTCGAAAGAAATCTACTGATTTGATGGCTTGAAATGACGTTTGTTAAAGCAGTGTTTAGCGGACACGGCAGCTTGCAAGTGGTGTTCGTTTTCAGCGAAATCGGCGACGACACAGTCAAAGCTAGTCGCCGTCAAAGTCTAACCGACTGGTACCATTTCTCCGCTAAAAAATCCAAAATTTCCCCGACTTGTTTTATTATGAATGCATTGAAATAAACCCCCAAGATTCAAGCAAGTAATAATTCTTCTGTTTTCGAGAAATGGCTTGTTCAAATCATTGTACTGTTGTACAGTCATGAATCGCGTCTCGTTTCTCAAATTGTTCGAATTAGCTAGTCGCTGGTACAAACCTCCATGATGTTCAAATTAATTTCCCATTTCATTTTATGTTGTATATCAATTTTTTCTTCAGGCTTTTCCAGAAAATAAGTACTCTCCCTATGGAAGGCACTGAAATTCCACATGGAATTTTGTATTTTTCACTAAAAATTTCATCATTTCTGGGCGGAAATCCTTGAAATATATTGTTTTGCATATCAAGTTAATAAATTAAAACGATACTCGTTTTGGTGGTAAACAGCAGTCAAACACATTATTGGCAATTCTCATTTCCATAATATCAGTACAATAACTGGTTTCAGCAGAACTTATTGAAATATCAAGATTTGCTGGATCCAGTAGAGATAAAAATACCAACAATATATTTTGAGGGTATCTCCCCCCCCCTTTATCTTTTGGGGGATAAGATCTTTTGAATATCTGAAAATATGGGGGGATGTGTCCTGGGAGAATATGTTAAAGTGGGTGGGAATGCTATACAATCAAGAATATATTTGTAGACCATTGTATATGGGACAGGAGTACTGGACATCAAAATAAAATTTATTTCCAAAATAAATTTTTTTTTGGCCCTACCTACTCTATTTTTTTCTGGCCCGTAATCGGAAACAGACATATATTTTTTTTTGGCCTTACCATAAAACATACCAGCAGTACATATAGTCAGATTTATTGAAATTTTGGCTTTCTGAAAATGTATAGTTTTAATTAGGTTTTAGTCAAAGTAAACGCGAAAAATTGCAAGAATAATCCACCACATGGGAACTCAAGTCACTCGTCAAAACCCGTCTTCATGGGTTAGGCAAACACTCGTCAAAACACGCTTACATTGGGATCTACACAAGTCGTCAAAACCCGCTTATATGGGGGAAAGAGTTAAATGTCTGTTTTAAATGCCTGTCGGAAGAATAGCTTCATAGCTAATGTTATTTATTTCCCATGTAATCCGACGTTAAATAAAAATTCTTGTACAGTACGTGAAAGAAATGAACTCAATACTGGGATGACATGATGTTAACATCATGACAACCCGATTCTGTCACGATGTTAACATGATGATAACCCGATTCTTGTCCTGATCTTGTCCCAGTTTTGTCCCGGTCTTGTTACAGGGACGACATCGGGACGACAACATCGGGACGACTTCGGGACAACATAGGGACAGCATCGGGACGACATCGGGACGTCATGTTGTTATCTCCAAATTACAATCGTTTACGTGACATGTGAATAGAGGCAATTGCGTTAATGTTTACACTCGTTTGGTTCGGTTATTAAAATATGACCGCAAAAATTTTAAACCGCAACGAAGTTTGAACGAATTATGACCAGAATATGAACGGAGTTTGACCGGAACGAAATGAACCGAACGGAGTGAGCAAAGTTTGGACTCCCGCAGTGCCAGTGGACTGCCAGCTGCTGCCGTTAAACGTTAATCGTCCGTACATGTTTGCCTGTGAATAAAGTTGGATGACTGACAGAATGGCTCGGAAACCCGTATAGTTAAATGTTTACAAAATGTACTGATTGAAATTTGTTGATTGGTTTGGTTTGGCGAAAAGCCCCACGTGATCCAAATGTGCGAACTTTGACCCTGCAGAGCTATGCCCCTGAAAACAGCCGCACCACGTACTCCTACCCGTGCGGCGCTTTTAGTCTGATCACCTACTGTTCACTTCCATAGTCTACCGAATTTGTGATTGCAGATGAATTGATTTTCAAAATACTATAACTACATGGCTTGTTGTCCCAAGATTCTGTTATAGTGCCGGCTTTTGTTTGTTTGTGAGACGAATGAATAATTTTTTTTGTACTCAGAATTAAGAGTCCACCCGCAATACATAACAACGGAATAAAATAACAACATTTCACATGGGTACATGCAGATCTAATCCCAATTACGAAGTTAGAGTATATTAACCAATACAATAATAGTAACACTTTAAATTAAGCCTAGAGCTCAAATTAACAAAAAATTAATCCCGTTTTGCGAGATATGAGAAAATATAAAATACCACATACCTTGAAATGGAATCTTTAGTACTTCCATTTCTGCTCTCGTTATTTATTATTTAATTATTTATTTTAATAGCTAGTGCTACAAAAGATCTCAAATGAACGAAGAAATAAATGTACCGTGAAATTTAAATGAAACATTGATTTGATGGACAGCGAAATCCGAATGGGAATTAAGCGGGCTACAATTTCAATCAATCAAAAATCGAAATGTAATCAGGTGGGTCTAACAAAAGGAAAAATAGTTGAGAAAATACTTAATTAATATTATCCTGGATGGTATTAAAAAGATTCGTTCTCATCGAGGCGTACATTCCGAAGATGTTTTTCGTCCTCTATACAATTGTGTTGCGGAAACTTGTGGCTTAGGGAGCGTATCAATATTAAGAACGTTCACCCACTTCTAAGGAGGAATGGCGTCAGAAAATGAACTGGTGTGCTCCTGAAGAAAAAGAACGTTCGATAGTTCAGAAATGAACTCGGGTGCGTTCATTCTCAAATTGAACGTTCATATTTTAGCGTCCAAAATATATTTGAACGTTCATATTTCAGAGTCCAAAATATAAACGAACGTTCACTGCTTGAACGTTCTTTCTTGTTAATACCACCAAATGTTCGTTGGTGAGATTTAAGAGTGCGTGTAGACACTGAACAGGCGAGTTTAATTTGGATGCCCCGCAACAAAAAATGAAAAAATATCAATGTACGCCGTCATAAAGATTTTATGCTGTCTAGTTTAGCCATATCACGTGCGGTATATAAAACGGCAATGTATTTCCTTATGTTTGATGTGCGCAGGTTTCTCACACTTTTGCTTACCCAAGAATCAAGAACTTGCGGGATGTTTGGACTTGAAATTAAAGCATTTTCCAAGGACTGAAACGCTGCCGTTGTCGATTCATATTGAATTTTGCTGTTTCAACTATAATTATATCTAAATAAACGATCGTTAATGATCGATCCCATTTTTGGGGAGATTTATGATGGGATCTCCTAACTAAGCTATCCCGAAATTCAAATAGTTAAACGACTCAACTCAAATATACATGGCGTATGGAATTAGTTTCATTAATTTTGGCAACTGTATGTCAATTTCGCGCCTCTCCCCAAAACAAGATCCACGCGCATTTCGTGTCGACTTCGGAATGTTTCTTTGTTTGACACGAATGTCAAGATACCCAGCTATGATACAGAAAACATGTTTGTATAGATCTGTCAGAAATAATTTAGAAGCGTACATCATTTCTATACCGAATGCAGCGATTTAGAATATTTTATGATTGTAGAATTCACGGCGATGCATAAACCGAAAATAGTTTGCGCTCTTGTATTTGTTGCAAACGAACTGATTTAATTATTATTACATTGACTATCAACTAGGCCTAAACCGAATGATTATTACAGATGTCATACACGAGAATGAAAGATTGTTTGATATGAAAAGTATGATTGCCTTGCGTGAAAAGCGTTGCGAGACTTTTTTAAACGGCGGATCGAAAAATAGATATTTCTAGCTTCCCACTTGTACTGGTCCCTTTATATGTCTGTATATCATGCATTAATCCAAAAAGTGGAATACCCTCAAGTGTGACATTAAACAAATGAACATAGAACATATAAGGCCATCCGCTACTTTTCCAGATGAAGCTGACGTTCTTCAAGCTGACAAACAGCCCTTCCCTTGGCAAAAATACACAAAGGAATGGCGAAGAACATCATTTCGAATAATTGATATCATAGAATTGTATATAAGTTCCAGATAGTGAATATTTAACAAAAATATGTATCACCTGATGTCCTTCTAAACTATATCCAGTGGTGAATTCGTGACGTCAGGGCCTCTTCCAGTTCATCTTTCCTCAAACGCACTTACCTTTCAGTAGTTCATCTTCATCATACATATACCTACCTTAAAGTATACCTGAAATAAATTTGGTGATGAAACGGGACAGAAGACCGAAGAAAAGAAGTGTGTTCGGATTGCTGTTGTTGAAAAATAGTACTGATGATTGTTGTGGATTTCAATTCAATCGTCCATGGCAGTAGCTAATTATTTCAGATAGTATTTTGACTATTAGATCTGTTTTAACGCTTGATTAATTTGTCGAAGAGGTACGTGCTCATAGCCCAAAGTTATATGAAGAAAACCAGTCGTTTACGCACATTTGGTTGGCGAAGAGGACATTGTACCGGTATATTTCAGTTTTCTTGCATCTTTGAACGAAAGTTGTTCCTGAATGAATAATATACATGATATAAACAAACTTTAATAACTTTCAGTCAGATACTTATTTCAATGGATAAAATGGTGCTACCCGTTGAGGGTCTCTCTGATGGGACCCTGCATGCTCCTTGTGGATTAGTTGCTGTTCGCAAACCGAAGTCGCCGACTGTATTGCTTTATATTCCTCTCCCAACCGCTTTCTAGATTAGTGACAAATTGAATTATATTTCCTCTTTCTACTTGCGAAACAATTTTTATCTAGATTTGAGAGTATAAGTTATAGTCTTATCTTGGTCGATTCATGGAGACTGCTCCGTCATGGAGCCGGTCTTCCAGGATCCGTCGTAGGCTGCTATCCCAGTCTCTGCAATTGGTTGTATTGGAAAGACCTTTGTACGACTGAATGGGATTAACAAGGGGGACTCTAATAATTTGGTTTCCATTGTGCAATCGACGTTTTTATCTTCAAATATTCGGGAACCTTCAAGATGTAACATATATGTATATGGGCCATGCACGAACCCCTTTATTGAGAGTATAGCGCGACATCTAAAATAATTTTAAAATTATATACCCTGATCACCCCAATATCTGTTCGTGTAGCTAATATATAGCTATTCTATCATATTCTGGTTTCTATTTCCTTTCATAAGTTAACATTTATCCAGTGGCAATTGAACAGAATGCATCTGTACTAATATGTATATGTTATATTTTCAGTCATCTGTCGGGTTGATGAACGAGGACTTATTGAACATTGTATGATTTGTGTTAGATCATGGGGGTACCTCCATGGTTAGATAGATAAACGATTCGCGATTCAATAACTTAGAGTGTAGATAGAATTTATGTGTGTTCAGTGGATTTCTCCTCATGAGGTGACAAATTTTCCAGCAGTCTCTCGCCTGATAAAATAATCCAGAAAGAAGCCAGATGAATATTATACTGGTACATCCACAATTTATATCGATGGATCTAATTTTACAGTTTAATAAAATGTGGATTCCCTATTTGTCAATATGCCATAGATATACTTGTTTGATTGGGTAATAACGAAATGCACTATTCTGTTCGAAATGAGGTAATACAGGTGAGTACATGCATGTGGGACAGAATATATGTGGCTGCACGACATACCAAGCCTGAAAGATCAGATCAAGATGGTGAGGTTTTCTTTTACACTCTTTTAATCTTTCTCATAACCCCCCTCCCTCACCCAGCTGTCACAACTTTCGAGATAAACGTTTTTGTGCCTGATCCGCAATCGTCTGTGTCAGCTTCTTGAGGATGATTCCAGGTTCTCCCACGGCCCAGTATGTTTGGGAGGACAATTTTCAGTATACACTTTACGTGTTTATGGAATTCTCATCAACTGCTTTGGTCTCACTCGACATGAAGTGTACAACTGAACCGTCAATTAGCAATGAATCCACATCATTCGTTAACTTCTCTTGAGTAGAATCTTATATTTCTGAGAGAGTTCAAACGGACGATGAAGCTTGACCTGGGCAACAATCAATTTCAAATTCCCCCCACAACTATGAAAGATCTCAGTTTCTGGATGAAAATAAATAAGTGATCTTCGTGAGCCGATTAAGACCATTCCACATTCATTTCACAAACCCGACCCCACAAGGAGAGATTTGCTTCTTTAATGTTGAATTAGACAAAGACTGATCATCGGAAAACTGTTAATATCAGCTAATAATGCATCATAATGGTACAGGAAATAGAACAAATATTTGCAGTTGATATTGACATCCACTGAAAAGCGCTAATGAGGCATAGAATGTAGTTCTAAGCAAAAATACAAACAATAATATTCTAATTAACTGTCAGTTTCACTGAAATGGAATTAGATTATTTTGTGAAGAAGATCACAAAATAATCTGAACGCTGATTAAGTCTCGGCTCTGTGAGCTCACGCCAGTTCAGACGATGGAGACAAAGGTCGGCTGATCGATAGCGAAACGGCTCCGTTGCTACATGAGGATCCAGCTCCATAGCTCCTGCATCGTCGACTGATGGGGAGTCCAGACTGTATGGTGAATTTTGGTGAACAAACTTGCAAACCTGTCAGTTCCTTATATTCAATTCAAGTTGGTTTACAAGCGTAGTTTGTAAAAGTCATCAGTACCGGTTCCCGTGTCCAATAACGTGGCCAAGGATATCTGAAATTACAAATGGAAAAAATAACAATGAAATAATTCCAACAATATTATTAATCCGATCTTATATGATTTAATCAATGCAACTTCACTAATATAACACTCAATAATACTAGAAAACCTCAGCCTTCAATTACGCAAAAGAAAAAAAATATTTGATGGATTTCTACGGCACCCTTCTTTGCAAAAGATGTTGCACCTCTCTTTCCCAAACTCAAAACTTCTTTCGCGCACGTGTCTGTGAAAGCTGTGCGATAAGTTGAACCTGGAAAATCGTCGTGGGGTATTTTCTGCATGAGTTTTTATGAAGTAGATTGCTCAATATATCGATGAATGGTCAGTGTGAAGAATAAATTGTAATCTTTCGCATGACTGTCTTCCTTAGGCAGTAAAGGAAAAGTAAAATTCACAGAAAGCTTCATTGAGATAACCCGGAAAACACACACAGCGCAGACTGGGCAAGAGTTATTTGGACT
>JAVTVY010025888.1:0-69101 GCA_036873755.1 Hanleya hanleyi
TTATTTATTTATTATTGATTTATTTATTGATTGATTTATTGATTGATTGATTTATTTATCAAAATTAATTAATTAAAATTAATTAAAATTAATCAATTAATTAATTTATTTATTTATTTATCTGCCTGTTGATAAAACGACCCGGGTTCAATTCCCACTGGACTATATTAATTAATTAATTAATTAATTAATTAATTAATTAATTAATTAATTAATTAATTAATTAATTAATTTATTTATTTATGCTGTGGAAACACCCATGACATGACTGAAAAGAGCATCACGCTGCCATTTTGACCACCACATGCCGCCATTTTGACCACCACATGCCATTAGACAGGTCAATACATGTTCACAGGTCAAAACAGCGGCCCCTACCGGCCCCAAGAGTTACCTCCCCCGGCAAAATATGGTCTGTAATGCACTTATACTACTACTGGCGTTGCCTCTATGTGTACTGAATCCAAGTGTGGCCAATCATTTACCTGTGTGGCACGTGATTAAATTCGTTGTCATCTTTATGTGGCACGCCTGTGCGTGACGCTATCTTTTTGATAGTATTTTGAATTTCGGTTGCAAGAAAATGTATGTTCTTTGGTCGGCTACGTGATATAAAGGCCTTCGCTCATCACTAAACGGCGTTATGAGGCTCACGACGAGTGCGTCAGAATATTCCTTTGGATTAGATCTAATTCAAACTTGATGTGATATGTTGTGAAAACATAAATCCATTTCAGTCAGTAACAAATGTCTATAGTTCGGAGAAACCTGATAGATTATGGAATTTGGGAGTTTAGATGTACAATGGAAGTAAATAACAAAGCCTATAGGTTGATATCATGCCCAACCGATGGGGGCAATCAGATTAGAAGAAAAATCAATTAATTGAATAATTGAACGTATATTCCCTCGGGTTATAAATAAGGCACGGTATAGACCACCGTACTCTACACGTGTAATACACAGAGCTACCGCAGTTCGTACGATATGGAAAACCATCAGTGTCATAACTTCTGGTTTCCCACACGTGGTAATTCTACTTTCCACGCGTGGTAATTCTATTTTCCACGTGTAGTAGTTCTATTATCCACGGGTGGAAAATACAGCCAATGGGTTGACTAGTAATTACCACGTGTGCATATTTTGACCAATTATTCAACCTGGAATACCACACGTGGAAATTATTTAAGTAGTGGGTAAATGGGGGCTACTGACTCAACGTTATATGTAATAATCCCGCTCCCCACTTTTTTGTTACTTAATATGTATTGCTCCCTATTTTTTTACATAATATGTTTTCTTACTTATAAGTATTGCTCCCCGTTTTCATATGTGGTATCACCTCAGTTCTATTTTTAGATCATGACATCATTGAGAAAACCCTCGGAAGGGTGACCTTTTGACCTGGATGTGACCTTTGACCCGCGCACACAATCGCGGATAATCCGCGCGCGCGTCCGGATAACACGCGCGCTGCGTGGCGGCCCGGTGATACATAGTATCCCCTGTTACCTATGCTCATTGTTTTGTTATTTAATACTCCTTGTGTTCATATATCACCTCAGTTCTATTTTTAGATCATGACATCAGACCCCTGTTCTATTGTTATTGCATGCTCCTTTGTCTTGACAAACGTGTCCCCGCACCTAGGCAGCACAATAGACTCCCCATAAACAAAGAGTGGTGAGTCATACTATTGTTATTGCCTGCTCCTTTGTCTTTAATTCTCGACAAGTTCAAACTTGTCTGGGCAGTCTCCTCATAGACGAAGAGCGATGAGTCACGCTATCGATTGTCTTCATAGCTAAAAAAATTTCTGCCCACAGTATTGCGAAAACCCGTATTCTTTTGTTATTGCTTGCTTCTTTGTCTCTAGTTCTCGACAAACGTGCCCCCGTGGTGAATCATACTATTGTTAATACTCCTGTCCCTTTGTCTTTAATTCTCGACAAGTACAGACGCGTCTAAGCAGAACAATGGACTCCCATGATTCAGTCTGTGAATGTGTAAGTGTATGTAGTGATTGTTAGTGATTATGTGATTGCATCAGCGATTTAGTGATTGTATCAGTGATTGTATGATTATGTAAATGATTGCACCAGTGATTATATGATTATGTAAATGATTGCATCAGTGATTTTGTGATTGCATCAGTGATTGTATGATTGTGTAAATGATTGCATCTGTAATTGTATGATGATGTGAGTATATATTGAGTAACTGAATAATTACTGGGTAACTGAGTAAATGAGTCATTGAGTAACTGAGTAAATGTGAGTATATACTGAGTAACTGTGAGTAATTGAGTAACTGTGGGTAGATATTGAGTAACTGTGAGTAAATGAGCAACTGTCAGCAGATATTGAGTAACTGTGAGTAGAAACTGAGTAAATGTGAGTATATACTGAGTAACTGTGAGTAATTGAGTAACTGTGAGTAGATTTTGAGTAACTGTGAGTAAATGAGCAACTGAGTAGATATTGAGTAACTGAGTAAATGAGTCATTGAGTAAAGGAGTCAATGAGTAACTGAGTAAATGTGAGTATATACTGAGTAAATGTGACTATATATTGAGTAACTGAATAATTACTGGGTAACTGTGAGTAAATGAGTCATTGAGTAACTGAGTAAATGTGAGTATATACTTTAATATCTAATAATCCCCGCTTTGTTACTTCATATGTATTAATCCTTTTTATCTCATATGTTTCATATGTAAGTTCTATTTATAGAGCATCACCTCAGGTCTATTTTTAGATGTTAACATTATATGGAAAACCCCTGTTCTATTGTTATTTCCTGCTCCTTTGTCTTTAATTCTTGACAAACGTGCCCCCGCACCTATGCAAAATATTAGTCTCCTCATAAACAAAGAGTGGTGAGTCATACTATTGTTAATACTCCTGTCCCTTTGTCTTTAATTCTCGACAAGTACAGAAACGTCTAAGCAGAACAATGGACTCCCATGAATCACAAAGCTATCAATATTCTCGTGTTGTATTCTTCGCTACAGCGACGTATATACACTGTCACAGTGATTTTGTGATTGCATCAGTGATTATATGATTGTGTAAATGATTGCATCAGTGATTTTTTGATTGCATCAGTAATTTTGTGATTGTATCAGTGATTTTGTGATTGCATCAGTGATTTTGTGATTGAATTCTTTGAATCAGTGATTTTGTGGAAGATTGAATGAATCCCTCATTATGCGAATTATTGAATCAGTGAGTAATTGAGACAGTGATTGTATAAATGACACATTGAATCAATGTGTGTGTGAATGATTAGCCACCAATCAGAGCGCAGCTCTTCTATTGTCTAACAATATCCACCAATCAGAGCGCAGCTCTTCTATTGTCTAAAAATATCTCCCAATCAGAGAACAGCTCTTCTAAGAACCATGAGTCATGCTCTAGATTATTGTAAAAACCCCTATTCTGCTCTTATTTCTTGCCATTTCCCGCTTCTTTGTTATTTCTTGACAGACTTATCCCCGCATTTAGGAAGAACAATAGTCTCTCCATAAGCAAAGAGTGGTGAGTCATGCTCTACATTATCATCATAGCTAAATGGATGGAATTTGTTTACCCCCACATATACTATGATGCATGTAGTCTTCAGTTTTATCGGACATTACCCATCCCATAACTAAAAATCTCTCCACAAAGGTCACAGGGTTTCCGCTTTTCGCTTTCTCTACTACTCATTTTATCTGAACTTTATAAATACGCTTTCTTTACTACTGATGATATAACTAAAGTCTACCCCACGCGGTTCACATAGTACCTCATTAGGAGCAAGGATAGTCCAATTATGCGTACATGATATTGCTTTCTTTGTATACTACTTCCCCAAATTCAGTGTATATTATTTTTACTATAAAGTCTGTATAATAAGACCTTGCCATCCCAGAACAATACACTCCCCATAAACAAAGAGCTGTGAGTCATGCTATACATCGTTATCACAGCTAACTTGGATAAAGTTGTATTTGCCCACACACTGATAGTATTGGGAAAACCGCTTTTCTAATCATATTCCTTGCTAATTCCTGTTCCTTTATATTTAATTCTAGACAAGTACAGACGCGTCTATGCAGAGTCATTTCCATAAATAAAGAGCGATGAGTCATGCTCTACATCGTTGTCATAGCAAACCCAACCACTGTCCTTAATACATGAAAAGAGTAAATAAACTGAATTGATTTTCAAGCTATATTACATGTACAAATCTCTCTTTCGTTTCTTCCCCAAAGAGGTAATTAAATGGAGCTCTGGCACGCGGGTACTAATTGTGCACCCCTGTTGGCTGACTTGTATCTGTTCTCTTATGAATATGACTATATGCAGGCGCTTTCAAAAACCGATCCATTCAAAGCCCGTTCCTTCTCATTCACCAAACGCTATATAGACGATCTTCTCGCTGTGGATAATCGCTATATAAATGAAGCAGTGAAGGATATATATCCACCTTTACTGGATTTGAAGGAAACTACAGATAGCCCTACAGGCACATCTTATTTAGATCTCTATCTCTACAAAAATGAAGCGGGCATTCTCTCTCGTCGACTTTATGACAAAAGAGATGATTACAATTTCGACATCGTAAACTATCCCTATCTGGATAGTAATATTCCAGTGGGACCTGCATATGGCGTATACATATCTCGCTTAGTAGCATTTGCTAGATCCTGTGTTAAATGTGATGATTTTAATCAACGTCACAAAACATTGTTGCAGAAACTTATAAAACAGGGCTATTCCACCAAGCGCCTCCACTCAAAGTTTCTCAAATTTGGCGATACATATCGCATGCTGATAGCAAAGTACGAACGTAGCGTGCAAGATCTATGGCGCTACGTTTCGTAACTTGTGTCTAATTCCGCTTAACCCGGGGCTAGGGGCCGTATGAACACATGTACTTCAATATCCTCATGGTGCTCATATGAACAGTCACAATCAAAGCGTGACTGAGATACATCTTTTTTGGATAACGACTCTAAAACGAATATTACGGATTAAGAATACTGATCAGCGATACGGATTTGATATTTTTGGAACATCATGATGTCTTGCCGGCATCATTGAAAACTGTTGACCGCTTCTCTCTTGCAGGAAACAAGCCTATGTTTATGTATACTATGATTGTCTTTTTGAATTTGGTGCTAATACTGTTATATGGAAAATGGAATAGGTCTTCGGATTATGGACGCGGATATTCTCTAATGGACGACGGCTGGATTATGAATGACGGACTAGACGCTTGTAATTGACACACAACAATAAAAATTTAACAAAAGGGAATATTTGACCATTTATTGTCGCTTCGACTGATATTTAAGAAACTGATGAAAAGTGCTGAAAAAGTAAAGTTTGTGTGTCAAAGAAAGCACACTTAAGGCGCGAACTTAGCTGAGCAGAGCACAGACGTGCCTGTGCGTGTCGAGAATATAAGACAATAGAACAGGTGCATTCACCATACTGTGGGCAAATGACTCATACATGTAGCTCTTTGTGGGGAGTCTACATAGATGCAAGTCTGTACATGTTGAGAATACAAGACAAAGGGATAGGTGTACTAATAATAGAACATGGGTTTTTCCCGATGATGTCGGGGTTTAAAAATAGAACCGAAGCGGTGCTGTATAAATTACATATAAACACTGGGATTAATTACATATAAAACAATGAACATTAGATATTAAGTAGGGAATACTACATATGAAGTATCAAAACGGGGATTATTAGATAAGTAAGAAAAACAATATTTTGGGTATTATTACATATAAGATTGTGTCAGAAGCAAGGTGACTGGTGTGAAAATACTGTGATTTTTAATATTGATCATGAAGGTCTCATTAAGACCTCATTTTGACAACATAATTAGACGAAACATGTATAAGGCCGGTGGAGAAGAATAACAGCCGAAGTGGCATTTTTATCAATGGCAAAACACATTTGAATAACGTCAATTACGATTTCTAGTGTAATAATATCAATGAATACAGCCGGACTCGCCTAGGCGCACTGACCAGACAAAAGCTTTGATCCATCGGCTCGAGGTCACAAAAGGGCGCGCATGTTATTACCCCTTAGAGTTAAATGATAATGCCAGGTGGCATGTGCGCTCGATCGTGCGTATATGAAAGGAACGCTTGTATTTAATTACCTCTTTGGGGAAGAAACGAAACAGAGATTTGTACATGTAGTATAGCTTGAAAATCAGTTTATTTACTCTTTTCATGTATTAAGGACAGTGGTTGGGTTTTCTCAATAATGTTAGTGTGTGAGAGTGTACGGCTCTTTGTTTATGGGGAGTCTATTGTTCTGTTTAGACGTGTCTGTACTTGTCGAGAATTAAAGACAATAGAACAGGTGTATTCACAATAGTATGACTCACCACACCTTTGTTTGTGGGGAGTCTACATTTATGTAAGTTTGTACATGTTGAGAATACAAGACAAAGGGATAGGTGTACTAATAATAAAACATGGGTTTTTCTCAATGATGTCGGGATTTAAAAATAGAACCGAGGCGATGCTGTATAGAACTTACATATGAACACTGGGATTAATTATATAAAAAACAATGAGCATTAGATACTCAGGGAATACTACATATGAACTATCAAAACGGGGATTATTAGAAAGTAACAAAGACACTATTTTGGGCATTATTAAATATAAGATTGTGTCAGAAGCAAGGTGACTTGGGTGAAAATACTGTGATTTTTGATATATATATAAAGTGTAGACAAAATATATTCCAGTCAAGAAAACACATGTAAATACCTATGTAATCTATTTGGAGGGCCGCGAAATCTCTAAGGGAAACAGCCCTTAAAAGTCAATAAATCAATCAAACATATGAGATAAAAAGGACTAATACATATGAAGTAACAAGACGGGGATTCATAGTAACAAAAACACTATTTTGGGCATTAATACGTATAAGATTAAGACCTCATTTTGACAACATAATTAGACGAAACATGTATAAGGCCGGTGGAGAAGAATAACAGCCGAAGTGGCATTTTTATGAATGGCAAAACACATTTGAATAACGTCAATTACGATTTCTAGTGTAATAATATCAATGAATACAGCCTGACTCGCCTAGGCGCACTGACCAGACAAAAGCTTTGATCCATCGGCTCGAGGTCACAAAAGGGCGCGCATGTTATTACCCCTTAGAGTTAAATGATAATGCCAGGTGGCATGTGCGCTCGATCGTGTGTATATGAAAGGAACGCTTGTATTTAATTACCTCTTTGGGGAAGAAACGAAAGAGAGATTTGTACATGTAGTATAGCTTGAAAATCAACTCAGTTTATTTACTCTTTTCATGTATTAAGGACAGTGGTTGGGTTTGCTATGACAACGATGTAGAGCATGACTCATCGCTCTTTATTTATGGAAATGGCTCTGCATAGACGCGTCTGTACTTGTCTAGAATTAAATATAAATGTACGCATAATTGGACTATCCTTGCTCCTAATGAGGTACTATGTGAACCGCGTGGGGTAGACTTTAGTTATATCATCAGCAGTAAAGAAAGCGTATTTATAAAGTTCAGATAAAATGAGTAGTAGAGAAAGCGAAAAGCGGAAATCCTGTGACCTTTGTGGAGAGATTTTTAGTTATGGGGTGGGTAATGTCCGATAAAACTGAAGACTACATGCATCATAGTATATGTGGGGGTAAACAAATTCCATCCACTTAGCTATGATGATAATGTAGAGCATGACTCACCACTCTTTGCTTATGGAGAGACTATTGTTCTTCCTAAATGCGGGGATAAGTCTGTCAAGAAATAACAAAGAAGCAGGGAAATGGCAAAAAATAAGAGCAGAATAGGGGTTTTTACAATAATCTAGAGCATGACTCATGGTTCTTAGAAGAGCTGTTCTCTGATTGGGAGATATTTTTAGACAATAGAAGAGCTGCGCTCTGATTGGTGGATATTGTTAGACAATAGAAGAGCTGCGCTCTGATTGGTGGCTAATCATTCACACACACATTGATTCAATGTGTCATTTATACAATCACTGTCTCAATTACTCACTGATTCAATAATTCGCATAATGAGGGATTCATTCAATCTTCCACAAAATCACTGATTCAAAGAATTCAATCACAAAATCACTGATGCAATCACAAAATCACTGATACAATCACAAAATTACTGATGCAATCAAAAAATCACTGATGCAATCATTTACACAATCATATAATCACTGATGCAATCACAAAATCACGGTGACAGTGTATATACGTCGCTGTAGCGAAGAATACAACACGAGAATATTGATAGCTTTGTGATTCATGGGAGTCCATTGTTCTGCTTAGACGTTTCTGTACTTGTCGAGAATTAAAGACAAAGGGACAGGAGTATTAACAATAGTATGACTCACCACTCTTTGTTTATGAGGAGACTAATATTTTGCATAGGTGCGGGGGCACGTTTGTCAAGAATTAAAGACAAAGGAGCAGGAAATAACAATAGAACAGGGGTTTTCCATATAATGTTAACATCTAAAAATAGACCTGAGGTGATGCTCTATAAATAGAACTTACATATGAAACATATGAGATAAAAAGGATTAATACATATGAAGTAACAAAACGGGGATTATTAGATATTAAAGTATATACTCACATTTACTCAGTTACTCAATGACTCATTTACTCACAGTTACCCAGTAATTATTCAGTTACTCAATATATAGTCACATTTACTCAGTATATACTCACATTTACTCAGTTACTCATTGACTCCTTTACTCAATGACTCATTTATTCACAGTTACTCAATATCTACTCAGTTGCTCATTTACTCAGTTACTCAAAATCTACTCACAGTTACTCAATTACTCACAGTTACTCAGTATATACTCACATTTACTCAGTTTCTACTCACAGTTACTCAATATCTGCTGACAGTTGCTCATTTACTCACAGTTACTCAATATCTACCCACAGGTACTCAATTACTCACAGTTACTCAGTATATACTCACATTTACTCAGTTACTCAATGACTCATTTACTCAGTTACCCAGTAATTATTCAGTTACTCAATATATACTCACATCATCATACAATCACAGATGCAATCATTTACACAATCATACAATCACTGATGCAATCACAAAATCACTGATGCAATCATTTACATAATCATATAATCACTGGTGCAATCATTTACATAATCATACAATCACTGATACAATCACTAAATCACTGATGCAATCACATAATCACTAACAATCACTACATACACTTACACATTCACTGAATCATGGGAGTCCATTGTTCTGCTTAGACGCGTCTGTACTTGTCGAGAATTAAAGACAAAGGGACAGGAGTATTAACAATAGTATGATTCACCACGGGGGCACGTTTGTCGAGAACTAGAGACAAAGAAGCAAGCAATAACAAAAGAATACGGGTTTTCGCAATACTGTGGGCAGAAAATTGTTTAGCTATGAAGACAATCGATAGCGTGACTCATCGCTCTTCGTCTATGAGGAGACTGCCCAGACAAGTTTGAACTTGTCGAGAATTAAAGACAAAGGAGCAGGCAATAACAATAGTATGACTCACCACTCTTTGTTTATGGGGAGTCTATTGTGCTGCCTAGGTGCGGGGGCACGTTTGTCAAGACAAAGGAGCATGCAATAACAATAGAACAGGGGTCTGATGTCATGATCTAAAAATAGAACTGAGGTGATATATGAACACAAGGAGTATTAAATAACAAAACAATGAGCATAGGTAACAGGGGATACTATGTATCACCGGGCCGCCACGCAGCGCGCGCGTGTTATCCGGACGCGCGCGCGGATTATCCGCGATTGTGTGCGCGGGTCAAAGGTCACATCCAGGTCAAAAGGTCACCCTTCCAAGGGTTTTCTCAATGATGTCATGATCTAAAAATAGAACTGAGGTGATACCACATATGAAAACGGGGAGCAATACTTATAAGTAAGAAAACATATTATGTAAAAAAATAGGGAGCAATACATATTAAGTAACAAAAAAGTGGGGAGCGGGATTATTACATATAACGTTGAGTCAGTAGCCCCCATTTACCCACTACTTATTTACC
Source organism: Hanleya hanleyi (assembly GCA_036873755.1). NCBI lineage: Eukaryota > Metazoa > Mollusca > Polyplacophora > Lepidopleurida > Hanleyidae > Hanleya > Hanleya hanleyi. The sequence goes on from JAVTVY010025888.1 coordinate 10,112, forward strand.
ACATGTGGAAAATATCTACCAATGATAGAACTGGAAATACCACGTGTGGATATTATTTGCCACGCGTGGTATTTATCATGCAATCATTGAATTCGGAAATACGACCCGTAGTTTAAACAGCATTCATAATTTCCTACATATCTACATTATATTGTCGCTGATCATTTTAAGATCCTCGTGCAAAGATCTGCAAAACATTTACAGACATCGTATACCATTAGAAGAACACATTCAGAGAAATTGGCTATACTTCCCAATATATTTTTCTCGTGACATCCACCTACCAGGACACTTTACCTAAATTCCCAACGTCATCAGAGTTCCAAATACATGGGAGGTCTTAGCGTTTTTCGTTCATTCTGGTTTGAATATTTCTAAAATCTTGACTGAAATGCACAAAAATAGTTTTGACCATCATCCATCTGTTTAAGTAAAAATGACTCATCTAGAAAATAACAACAGTAGAAGATATTTTTTTGCTGAGTTTCATAGCGATTGACGGAGAAATACGCAACACGTAAGAGGGCTAAAATCGATAAAATTTCACAACATTTGCTGTGGCAGCTCTTACTTGTCATCATAAATACGTAGTAGGTTTGTATAAAGCATTGGTAAACAAACAAATTGAATGACTAAATGATTTCCTCTGTTTCAATAAGACTTTCATTTTGTTCTTATTTTTGCTGATTTCACCAAAGAGCCGAATTTCCCAATAAATGGAGGTACCATCGCACTCCAAACGAGCATGATGACACCTCAATTTCTTTACGTTTTTGCAAAGTTCATTATCCAGATATCAACATATATGAATTTTAAATAAACATGACAACACTAGAAATAGCGAGTGACCAACTTCATCAATGGATGACGGGTGAATAATGAATGACGGACTAGACGCTTCTATTCTTGATCGCGGTGTCTGCCACTTTTCTCTTCCAAATCCGTTGCTTGAATATCAATTTTGTCCACGGATTACCCAGACTCAAACAAACTTGCGATGACTTGGACTTAGGAAGACATATGCCAAGTTTCAGTATGTCCATTTCGGGAGAGAAAATATTTCAGAAAACTAGGTCAATCCTGGGATATAGTATAGGCTTATTTTCGCCACCAGATGTTTCTGTGCGTCGTGTATGCCCAGAACCATCCTCTCCCAGGGAGCTTTGCGCTATGCTGCATTTACCCCTGTAGGAGTCTCGACACTTTTTACAGGATTCCTGTAAAAACCAAGAACTGTTCTATCCGACTGTTTTACTGATCGCAAAATGTATATTTATCTCGAAATACACTAAACAGTTATTCAATGTATTCCAAAACGCCAGTTTCACACAGTTTGTAGGCAGCTTTTTTGACATATGATCCTAGAACTATATGTCGCGGAAATATATATCGATGAGTAGCGAGAGGTATCAATTCGCCCAATTAAACGGTCGCCATGTTCGTTCATTGTGACAACAGATGACCTCGGGTCAACTCCGGCACAGTCCGTGAGATCCTTACAGCGCTAAATGGAGAGGTGCAAAGCAGAACGAAATGAATGTCTGGTAGAGCTTGGCCCAGAACGTCTTTGATTGAAAATAAACGCTTGCTACGACGTAGCTCCTCGTTTCGTGGCATTGTCTTGGAGGGCAGCGTCACAAGTAAAAGTGCCTTGCAATATTACTGTATGTGTTGAAAGTCTGTATGTGTTGAAAGTCACACATATTTTAGTAGCATACATTCCACCTATGTTCTGACAAACAAAAACTCGCATTATGTATTGCTATTTTGCTCATATGCCGACAGGAGGCCTGAGCTCAATATAGATCCAAGCTGAAGGAGCCTCATTTTCCATCCAGAGGCATGCGTTCTGCATATATTAGGCAAGTTGTCTACCCAATATGACCGACAAATCGTTAAACCAATCAAAATCATCTCAGAATACGCAATACTTCATGACTTTTCCTAAGTTGGACAGCTGAAAACGAAGTTGGAACATCCCAGAAAGTTTGAACACGTTCTCGGATCTGATGAGCGAAATATCTGGATGAGGCTAATCCGATTTATTTGTATACTTTCCATATCCATGCCTTCTTATTTGTTTTGAGAGCATTCGGTTCAGACCTTCCGGAGAATTGTTGTTAGGAAATTAGGCCAATCCAACGGGGTTCTTCTGCTGACGGCAAATCTCGTAACCATTGGAACAACGGTTGCTGGCCTCTATCTCAATGAAATACAATATCAGGATATGACTGTTCATCAATGGAAGTATTATTTTGTTGATGGGCATTTCATATAACACAAGGCTATTCTATGGATAACAACTTCTTTATTGCTGTGGAGCTGACGTTTCGTTGGAGATACTTCCAACTTTTTAGCAAGATGTAATCAGCCTCAAATCTAGGCTAGAATCGATGTCTCTGTAACGGTTACCCGGTTGTGTAGAGAACAGTTTGAATCAGGAGCCGTGTACTGCGCTGGAATGTGGAAGAACGACGTTGACCCGTGTCGTCAGCGTCGAGCAAGGCAGATTTCGGAAATGCATTCCCCTGTATTTCTCGCTTACCAGAGCGAGTTGGAAGCTGATACTTAACAGTTACGTCAGTTATGAATTATGGTTTGTTCTTCCATAGCCATATTTATTCAGCGAGGTCCATATAAACGGTTCGGGGAAGTGTGGTGTAAGTGACAATAAAGAGGGCGCTGGCATCGTCGACTTGTGCTACCTTTATCTGCAGGAGAACGGTTCTGTTTCTACCTTTATTCACGGAAGAGCGGTAGCTCTATATAAGCTCGAACGAACGTAGAGAGCGGGGACAGACCAGAAATAGAGGGCTGGAGAAACACGTCCAGGTCAGCCTGTAACCTATTGATTTTGGCATAATTTACGGTTGGGCGTAAATGCAGTTGTTTTTGGCCGGGGAATCTAAAAGCTTGTATAAATCCTGTAGTTAGTGTAACCTGTAAAAACACGCCAATCCAATGAGAATTTGCCGGCTCGCATTTTCGGTGTGGAAACGTGTTTGTGGTTATACTATAGTTTAGGAGACACGACAGTGTGGCGTGTTGTTAGATGGAGAAAACCATCCATGAATTGATGTGATATCTGACGGTCGTAATTCATGGATGGAGCGCCAAGTCATAGTAAAACACCGAGTAGAAATCCAGCCCCCGACGCCTGACGATGGGGATGGTATTTACGCTAAAATACGGCGAAAGTATCCAAGTTTAGCAACTTACTATCTCCTCAGATCATTATCCTATCCATAAACACCGTTTATTTGGGTATTCGGCTCTGTTTTGTTGAGATAGCAGCATAAATCCACACCTACTGTACCGTTTTCTTCCATCCGCCTCTGTTCACTCGAAAGTTAGGCCAACAAGCATGCGCACACGATACACTTCACGTCATAGTCACGTGACTCATTTGGTGACCCGTCGTCATCCGCGCACTTCCTCCACACGTGGTAGGGTGTTTCTAGCTGACAGGCGAGCAAGTTGAAACACATGGAACATATAAATTGTTTCTCTTTCTCCGGGGTGAAGGCTTTGATATTAAGAAATTCTGCTGTCAGTGCTTCATTCACGGTTAAATCGGACCCCCTTAATGTTGAGGTTACCGGATGCCTGCTATATCCATGGTCAAACTTACGAATGAATTCCTGGTTGCAGTTAATACAGCTCATTATCCCCTCTCGGGCGCAATCCAAGGGATATTTATTACACAATACCTGGAATAACTATCAAGAATTGTTTTAAAATGCAGGATTATTCTCACGCGTGTAATCAGTTAGCCGCTTCTGCCATGATTCGAGCGCGCCTGTCAGCTAGAAACACCCTACCACGTGTGGAGGAAGTGCGCGGATGACGACGGGTCGCCAAATGAGAGTCACGTGACTATGACGTGAAGTGTATCGTGTGCGCATGCTTGTTGGCCTAACTTTCGAGTGAACAGAGGCGGATGGAAGAAAACGATACAGTAGGTGTGGATTTATGCTGCTATCTCAACAAAACAGAGCCGAATACCCAAATAAACGGTGTTTATGGATAGGATAATGATCTGAGGAGATAGTAAGTTGCTAAACTTGGATGCTTTCGCCGTATTTTAGCGTAAATACCATCCCCATCGTCAGGCGTCGGGGGCTGGATTTCTACTCGGTGTTTTACTATGACTTGGCGCTCCATCCATGAATTACGACCGTCAGATATCACATCAATTCATGGATGGTTTTCTCCATCTAGGCGTGTTGTATGACTTTTGGGGCATTGGGTAATACTGTAATGAGACATGTGTTTGCCTGTAGCACATTTAGGCAACTTGCATGGTCTAACTTCAGTATAAAATAGGGCTTTTAGGTCTATATACCAGTAGGTTGATAATTTCGACATTATTGCTGTGCTATCCCGTTGCACTGGGACTAAAGCCACAATATTTGTGTCGATTTGTTGACCGTGAAGCGGTATATATGACAATAGTCAGGGATTCCCTCCACCCCCAGAAATATGCAACTGCACTAAATACAGGGAGAAATAAGCCAAACTCCCACTGCCATAATACAACGACGCAGCCGGCCGTGCAACGCTATACGGGCGAGAACGAGCACCGTGATTACAGCCGGGCGGAGAAAGTCAAGTTACAGGCGGGCGTGCTGCTTTCATCAAGAAACGTCGGTAAATCGTGTATTCCGGGGGCCCAGCAGAAAGGTCGCAGACGGCTACACGAACGGCGTCCAGCTGGAAAGAGACAAGTACAGATCACCGATCTTACAGGACAGAAAGATACAGCACACAGATCACACAAGAAAGATACAGAACACAGGTTCCACCAAGAGGAATATGTGTATTTATCACACATACAAGCAAATAAAGACACACAGATTATAAACAGTACAGTACAAGTCCAGATATACAGAGCACAGATTATACAGTCAAGAAAGCCACAGACCACAGATCCCACAGGGAGGATATGCGTATTTATCACGCATAAAGGCACGGTGCAGGTGGGCTCACTTTTCCCGATGTAAAAGCGGTAACAAAACATACAGATTCCAGTAGGATACGTGTATTTATCACACGTTACAGAAGGCGGGCTTCCTTTTACCGATGTAAAAGTGGTAACAAGGTTTACAGACTGTACGGTCAAGCCAAGACAAAGATTACAACGGCAGTTTACAGACCGTACGATGTTTCATCGGTACCAGATGAAATAGTAATACTACAAGATATACCCAAGTAATTTTCCTGACGGTCCCTGAGAGTTGAGTGGTGCGTGATACTTACCTGAGAGATCGTCGTGAGGTCGTGTAGTCACAGGCCGGGGCTATAGACGGGTCGCAGCAGCCGTAAGGGTTGAGACGCCAGGCTATACTTACCTGTGCGGGAAGCAGACTGGTGAGCTGACAAGTTACGGTCGAGCTCCGACGACTGGGGGTGAAGTACACGCCGAGTTGCCACGTCTCTGGAGAGAGCGTCGCCGCCGCGACGTTCCAACGACTGGGGGTCGTCTCTGGAGAGAGCGTTACCGCGTAACGTTCCAACGGGCCGTGACGTTTCAGCGACTTGGGGCTATATCTGGAGAGAGCGTCACTGGCGTGACGTTCCAACGCCTGAGGGTATCTGTATATCGGGGAGAACGTTACCGCCGTAGCGTTCCAACGGGCCTTGACGTTTCAACGACTGGGTGTCGTATCTGGAGAGAGCGTTATATCCTTAACGTTCCGGCGACGGGGTGCCATCCCTGGAGAGAGCGTTATATCCATAACGTTCCAACGACGGAAGAGAAGGGCCAGCAGCCAGGCCGCCCTTACCCCCAGAAGCGAAGGGCCAGCAGCCAGGCCGCCCTTATCGCGCATTAAAGCACTATATTAACTGTAAAGTTATATGCATACACTCTCATATCTATATTGTTACCATATACCATCAAGCTTAAACTGCACACATTCTCGTCTATTATCCACATATACACCAGGGATACGTTAACTTTATATGCACACACTCTCTCGGGGGCACGCATCCGTGAACCTTATATGCACACACCAAGTGTACGTATCCGTGAACCTTATATGCACACCTCAAGTGTACGTATCCGTTAACTTGGGTGCACACATCCTCTCACATCACGTGTATATATACATCAAGTTTATTTGCATACACTCTCCTAGTGTCTGTACATATATGTAAATATCATAACGTTACATCTCCTTAGACATTCTGTCTAAGCCACGCGGTTCTACGCTATTATTTGTAACCGCGTATACTATTTGTGCAGAATATACCATAATAGACCTTTACATCAGCGTCAGTCATCCTTGTAGGGTTGTGATCATCTCTTCGAGCCCCGGATCTCCACTAGTGAAGGGGTTAACGACGGTGACGGCCAGAATGCCAGTGGGCAATCCCGGTTATTGATTCGTTTTCTTCTAAACACTACGACTGGTCCTGCTCGTACACGTTACATCTCTCAAACTCCGTGAAACTGGTTACGACAGGTACAAAATAAAACACATTTGATCACAAAAAACTAAACTTGTTTTTACCATTCACGAAAACATAAAAGGAACGGTTTTTTTAATATAAACGACATGGCATGCCGTTTATTTTTCGACGGCCGTGTCAACAAGCGTATACACGTGTGGTGCATTCTGTCTACGTATGCTCTGCCACTCTACCGAACATTCTATAACATTTGTGCCAATAACAGCTAACCGTGCATTTATTACACGTTTTAGCCCGGTTATGTGAAATCAACACCCGTCAAGTACAGGTGTTCATTGGGAGATTCCATTTCACAAATTGGGTGAGGAAGGGACGTCTGCTTTCATACGAGTAACAATTGAATAAAGCAAATAAATTTAAATAAATTACAAGATGAATTTTTTTTCTCAAGTTTGACTTATTTACAACGTGAAATTGATTAACAAAGCTGCACAAATAGACATATATCCACGTAATTTCCACACAGCTGACCATACCATACCATATTCAATGACATTAGCACGATGCCAACCGAGACGGGAGCATCGGTGGACGAGTTTTTCTTAAGAAAGGGAAGAAAGGTTGTCAAAGTTTAAAATATGTTTTCATCCTTTCGTTATAATCTTTGTTGATAATCAATTTAGATAGTGCAATAGAATAGAAATAATGTTTTCATAGGAATGCTCAATGGTTATTTTACGCACCGTTAGTGTGGGAAAGTTTATAAATTTTAGTGCGCGGGCTTCGACCTTGCCCTAAAATATAAAGTTTCCCACACTAACGCACGGTTGGTGTGGGAAAGTTTATATTTTAGGGCAATGGCGAAACCTGTGTTATAATGAAAGGTTGAAAACATGTTTTAAACTTTGACAGCCTTTCCCCCTTTTCTGAAAAAAACTCGTCCACTAATGTTGGGACGATGCTCCCGTCTCGGTTGGCATCGTGCCAATGTCAGTGGACGAGTTTATGTGGTCTCTCAGATGGGGAGTGATTTTGTCAGCTGAGTCAGCTGTTGGGAAATTACGTGGATATATGCCTATTTGTGTCGCCTTGTTAATCAATATCACGATGGAAACAACAGTTAAACTTGAGACAGACATTTCATCTTGTAATTTATTTGTTCGTTTTATTCGATTGTTACATGTATGAAAGCAGACATCTCTTCCCGCACCTGACTTGTGAACTGGAATCTCCTAATGAACACCTGAACTTGACACATGTACATTTCACATAACCGTGCTAAAACTTGTAATAAATGCACGGTTAGCTCGATGTTATTGACACAAGTGTTATAGAAATACCCACTGAGCATGCCTATGAAAACAGTATTTTTTAATTTAGGCACAAGCCATGACGTTATTCCATGACCGCAGCTGTTCAGCAGTCAGATTCGTGAGCGTCGTTACATCACTCAAACCTCACGCAGTGACGCCATTTTTCTCTCTGCGTACAACACATATTCAATAGCGAAACAGAAAACCCGTCGAAGAATTCAAATTCCGCTGACAAGATATTCTCACATTCGTTGTATATTACGATCCCAATAACGCAACAGTGGCAAATAGTGAAAAATACCGCTTTCCTTGGGGAACTGCTTGTGTTTGTTGAATATATCCTCCAAAGTAATTCCAGTGGAGGATTAAGTCGATACAGAAGCAGGTAGAAGCTAAACACTTACCAACATGTGGTAAAAGTAATATTTACATATAAATATTACATTTGTTTTCGGACCTTATCTGCTGGAACAATAATGAAATTACTTTGGCGGTCTGCAAGAAATTCTTTCACCATGAGGTCTTTCTGTAGTTTGTTTTGCCTGGAGAAGGGTCTTTCTATGTGGCAGATAGTATCGACAACCCTGCCTTTGGCAAGATCCAACCAGTCAGCGAGTACTGCAGACTATAATTTTTCTCGTTTCGTGACACCGTGGGAGCTTTATCATTGGGAAAGGATTCAATTTGGGTTATCTAACGTAGGATTTATGCAGACTTGCATGACAAAATCTGTCTCATGACAGCTGCAATAGTGCGGGATTAAACTAAAACCATCATGGTTTATTCCCCATAGTCGATATCATTTGTGGTGATCATCTATCTCTGGTGATTCAGCACTACCTGGCGAGTTGAGTGATCCCCGACTAGGGTATTCTCTTCGTGTAAGAATTACAAGCGTCTAGTCCGTCATTCATAATCCAGCCGTCATCCATTAGAGAATATCCGCGTCCATAATCCAAAGACCTATTCCATTTCCATATAACAGTATTAGCAGCACAGTACCCTGAGATTTACAAAGAATCCATCTTACAATGAGGTGAATATTTCACTGTTGAACAAATGCAACGGCAAGGCAGCAAAGACACTTGTACAATTTTCAATCATTTTATTGAAAATTGGTACAACATTTGGTCTATTACTGTTCATAATATTATATTTCGTCATCTGTTGATAATGGAGGAAAACATTATCACCATTATCTCCGTTGGAGTTAATCGGTAGGATGTGATCAGTCATGATACTTGTGGGCAAAGAGAGTCTCCCACTGATCCGATATTATAAAATAATTATTGATCAGATTTTCCTAGGTACATTGATGCAGTATTGTCGTCTTCTTCCTCGGCTGAATATTCGTCCGTTTGCGCGGTCGCTTCATGCTGCAGTAAGCCAGTGTTCTCGTCTGCATCATCGCTCGAGTAATTGTCCGTTTGTATGGAAACGGATGGATACTCTTTTCTTAAACTTGGATGTATCGGCTCAGTCTCCATAATATAGTTCATCATCTGCGTGTCTCTGTCGTCGTTTACAGGGGTGGATGTAACCGTTATAGGCACAAGATTGCCCGTTGGCGTTATCGCCATTCCAAGCGCCCCGTTCCTCAAGGAAGAATCTTTCATAGTCTCTATTCCTGCTTGGATTACATCGTGTAAGTCCTGAAAAACAAAACAAGATGCGAAATATGATTGACAACAAAAACTGTATTTGTTTGCTTACGATGTAGAAAATGCGAAAACAAAACACGGAATACAACGAAGGTAGAGTAAATGTCCGTGTACTATATCTAACCACTTATCGAGGTTCTGGCTGAGGCCAAATTCTGAATTTCGGGCGTGTTATCTTACTTCAGTGGACAGACCTCTCTTTTCAGAAGCAAACAGTCGCACCCAGATTTCAAATATAGAGCGCTCAGCAAGTCAACAACCAAAGATCGGAGGGGTGCGAGTACGACTAGCGAACTCGTGCATTCTTAGTGTCTGCAACATTCTTAACCTAAAACAAACACTACTCTACTTCTGTTCCGGACTCCTGTTGTTTCGTAAAAGTGATCTTACAGTGTTTAATTTCCGTGTACCAGTCTCAGAACCTCCCTTTCGACCCTCAGTTTAACTGCGCGAGAGAAATGTGCACATTCGATCGACGGCTGTTGTTATGAGGATGTCCTAGTCTCGGTGTTGTTTTGGTAGTGATACGGATGGATAAGTCCGTATTACCACGTCATAATTTGTATCTCAGTCGCCAACTATTACCCCTATTTTGAGATGTCTAGCCTTCAGATAAAGGGACGTACCTTGTCTATATCAACTGACTTGTAGAGAGCTACAGCTTTCAGTTTATCTTCATATTTGACCATAAGGGAAACTGGTCTCATGCTCGGCTCTTCTCCCAGATGCGGGAGCCAGCACGATACAGGATCGAGACTGCAGGTGCAGACTCCACGAGACACCATCTCCCCCTGTCGGGGAAACATATACGCATCCATAGGGTCCGCTAATCTAACACCCTAAAGTTGAATATGGAAACGAATCAGACTTTAAGGGCAAGTCGTGTTAATGTGGGAATGTCAATGGGATATAACTTTATCAACCATCAATCTACTGCGTCCAGTTGTAATAAAGAACCCAAAGCGTCAATTTGTTTAGTACACCTAACAAAAACTGTTGATCTCAATTAAGCAATATATGACCAATCGTGAAATTTCATATGAATGCTGCTAGCAGGCAATCAGAACTGTGTGAACCTGAACAGATGAATCATGCTAGCAGGCAATCTAAAGTATGATATGCGTGGAGAGTGGCTGTTGATCTGAATTATGATAGAATGAAATCTAAACAGTGATATGTGCGGAGAGTGGCAATTGATATCAATTATGCTAGCAAGCACACTTAATACGGAAATTTCCATTCTGTCATGATAAGAGTATTTGTCTGTCCGTCAGAGGACGTTTGAATCGGGGAGGACAAAATCCCATACAAAGTATCTTTCTAGTAGCAACGTTGTATTCGGACGTCATGCAACAATCAGATATGGCAACAGGACGTTACGCATTATAACAATGATGTCACTGGCATTACAATAGAAAATGTCGCCTTGAACGTGGATATGGCCAAATACAAAATATTATTTTGACAAGTGTGGTCTGTCGTGCCACCGAACCCAATTTTGAAGTTATTGGAATTGTCGTTCGCTCAATATATTACACTGTTTTGATGACTACCTATCTCTTTTCATCTTATCCAGTTCACATTTTGTCCCCCTGACTCAAGCGCCCACTAGCGGACAAGGCCAAATTACTCCTACAGTCACAGTTAGGAGACTTCGCTATTGTGTTATGACGTATAAACCGCGACTGTTTATCTGAATTATTCTAGCAGGCAATCTAAAGTGTGATATAATGTGTGGAGAATGGCAGTTGATCTGAATTATGCTAGCACGCAATCTGAACTGTGATATGTGTGAAGAGTGGCAGTTCAGTATGGTAAACATTATCGGGAAACAGTATCCAAATATAGCATCATTTCCAGACCGTGTGCGTGAACATCAAAGGGTAAACTCTCGCCGAAAAGTCTGGCTTTGTTAGGCGGAAGAAATTATCAAAAGATCGTGCCATGCTATTTTGCTCAACATAATTTTTAAAGTGAAAAGGCAGAAATTGTCGCGATTGACTTATTATGCGATCTCGTAGAATATCGGCGAACATTTCGCACGAAGTTTTCATAGCGTTACGTCTAGATGGTATTCCCCTGATTTACCATCTTGGTTTACCTAACACAAAATGAATGTGTGGAGAGTGAAAGTTGTTCTGAGTTAAGCTAGCAGGCAATTTAAACTACGACAGTTGATCAACAACTAGCTAGATCTAGCCACACGGAAGTAGCAGGGATCAATGGGTAACGGTATCAAGATCAAAAGATGCGACAGCAAATGTACGAGAAACACTGTGAAATGGTCCTCTAGTCGAAGGCTAATGGGTGTTCGGATATGTATGTGAAAGAGCGTGTCTGTCAGTCTGTGTCTGCCATGCATTACTTTCTTTCTCCGTTTGATATACCGTACCGTTGGTGGCTTCGTCTTCTGATTTTCATCGCCTTTTTTCCACGTACGTACCAGTCGGTCAAACACACTCCCCCTCCTCTTCTCTCTTTGGCGCAATTCCGCTTCAAGGCCAAACTTCTTTCTTGCGCCACCTGCTTGGTTTTTCTGTAGAATGAAAATGAAATCACGTTAATGCTGTTCATGGGCCGCACAAATTGGGGAATTCCGGGAAATTTGCCCATCTTTTTCGATTGAGGTACTTGAGAATCAAGATCTCATTTGACGTTTTTTAGATTTCTGCAAAACTTTGTGCTCATTCAAATCCCATCCCATTCACCTTTTCGAGATAGACGAATATGGAGGCATTTCCGCGCACATCCGTTTTCAAAACAAGGGCAACGCTGTGTCACTCACGGAAAATGACGTAGTTCAGGAACGTCACGAGAAACTTTCAAATGCGAGGGCTCTATGTAACATTGTGAAGCCGTTTATTATATGACGCTAAAAAACTTGGAGCCTAGCATCCGTTCTCAATAATGTCAAAGCTGTTGTGCGCGAAGGGCTAGCTGATATACAGGAAAGGCGAATTTAAAGATTTCAAAAGGCCCATGCATGGCTACCAAATGACGCCACCGTCAATTTCGGGCAACATATGTGTCTAGCCCATGTTTCCACAATACGTTCGAATGTCGTGATTCAACAAATGCGGCATAACAAATGGTAACGTCCTAACGTCACTGTACCCGACATCGACTATGGCGCCACCTTGTGGGAATGGGCTAATACCTTATACTAACTTCGACTTGTAGAAAAGTCATATTGACCAATTTTTTTCTGTATGGACAGATTAAATCGGTCAAAAATTCTGTAATATGATACAGAATGATTGTTCTGTACCAGAATTCATAAAATATTTCAATCCGTTATTTAACAGAATGGGTTCTGAGAGTTGTATAGCTTTCACATCTTGATCATTTAAATTGCTTAAATTCTACCGAAATACAAATCATTATTTTTACTTCGAATCTGAAATATCAGAATTTAAAAATATTTTAAATTCTCAAAACTCCTTTGAATCAAAGGATATTTTCTAGTTCTGCAACGCTGATTGGTCAATTAAAGTTTTGAGAAAGACATCCGGTATTTTCATTGGCTCGTAGAGAGAATTGGAAGAACAGTGAGCCAATCATCGAATTGCTGAAGAGATTAATTATAAAGACTTACCCGAGCACATACAATAGAACCGATGCCGAGAGCAAGTGGAGCAGCGATGATCGACACTGCGAGAATTAAGTATATTACGTCTTCTTTCTGTAAATTAATCTTCGCCAGTTCCTCCTCTACTTCTGTACAGACAGAAATGGTACATCAGAATTCAAGCTTGAGGGAAGTTTTGTTGTTGTTCCATTGATATGAAGACCCAGCCCTATTTCTTCAATAGTAAATTACGATGACATCCATTGTTGCATCATCAAAGGAACACTTCACTCATTTCTTGAAGGTTATCACTCATGTAAACCTGTTCTCAAATATTTCTTGCCACTGAAAAGTATGATTTTATTGATTTATCGGTCTCATTCTTGAGCACGGCTATTTTGGTCTCAGCTATTTTGAACAAGACTGGAGCGTCATTGACAGATTGGCCCAAGTGACCGTTGCTAAAGTGTATTATCGACCGCGTTCCAATACAGCAATGGCTTCGCTGTTCTTCTCATTTTGAGGATAGTACATAATTTCGAATTGAGTTAAGTATTCCTTTAAAGTGTAACCGTGGCACTTGTGTAAGTTTATGCCATATTCAAGATAACGATGTGAATAACAAAACGTAATGAAGTTTTCCTCCAACACTCGTATTCTATCTCGGAGGATTCAGAAGCAGATTTTTACAGTGGGAGAGAAATTTGCGCTGCCTCTTTTGACGTCAGAGATGACGTTAACGACGTCATCCTTCGAGCATCCTGCACTGTCTGTGGGACGTAGCGGCAATGCAGAGACTGGAACAGTTTTGTAACAATGTTGCGTTGTGACGTGGTTTATCGTTCTATAATTACGTCACAAGTTCCGACATGCTTGTGGCGCTGTGCACTATGATAACATTAATACAACTGAAATTGTTAAAAGTTAAAGTCGTAAAACAAGAACGAGAGATCCTGAAGGATCTTGGCGCCCACCATGGTCCGATAATTGTAAGGTAATGACAAGAGGATCTTTTTGTTCATTGTTACTAAGAACAAACAACTGATTAGTAATTTTTGTTTACAGAATTTTAAATTTGAGCGAAAGAAGGACACTGGAAAACACCAAGATATTATCTTTATAAGTTTCAAGATTCCAAGAAACTGTACTTTGTCAGTTCTTATAGTACAAATGAAATGAACAAAGTTAGTCTGAAAGTGAATGTCTGGAGGATCCTTCGTCACGTGTCATCATTGGGTAATGGAAGCGAAGACAAATCTCTCTGACACTTTGGCATGAGCTGTGAAACAGGCCTAAGATTTTATAATGAGAAACGAATGCTAATTCCGTTCTGTTTACTGGGCTAGTTTGAGATATCTCTTTTAAGATACCATGCTCGAAAATAGGAGGATGGTACACAACTTAATACTGCAGTCCGTGCAGTATTGTTGAAACTTAGAAAGTGTCTGAATCCTAATTATCTGCCTCGGATCAAAACATGCAGTAGTCTACAGTTGTCGAGTTGCATTGTGACGTTGCATCACAAGAATCATGTCCTTTCGTGTAGCCGACCCTTCGACAGACGAAACGGTGGGGCAGTTCACTTGCAACGGCATGGACTAAAGTAAACTGATTTAAAATTTGAAGAAATACATTTTAAGTCGGAATCATTTGAACTCCTTGATATAGAAGGTGAAGGTATGGATATTCCCTATACTCCATATATAGCGTAACTTGGATTTTCGAATCGCACCGAAAAAAAGTTATCTTTTTTACCAAATTTAAGAAAGATCAATAAGTAGTTCCTGAGAATTCACGATAACAATGGTTCGAGGGGGAATTCAAGATGGCCACCTGGTGGACATATTGGATTTTCGAATCGGACCCAAAAAGGTATCTTGCACAACTGGATCACAAGGGGAACCTGTGAACCAAATTTGAGAAAGATCCATGCAGTAATTTCCTGAGAATTCACAATAACAAAATTTCATGGGGAAATTCAAGATGACTGCCTGGTGGCCATATTGGATTTTCGAATCGGACTGAAAAAGATATCCTGCACAACTAAATCCGAAGGGGAGCCTGTGTACCAAATTTGAGAAAGATCCATGCAGTAGTTCCTGAGAAATCGTGATAACAAATTAAAGTTTCATAGGGAAATCCAAGATGGCTGCCTGGTGGCCATATTGGATTTGCGAATCGGACCAGAAAAGATATCTTGCACAACTAGACACCAACAGGAACCTGTGTACCAAATTTGAGAAAGATCCATGCAGTAGTTCCTGAGAAATCGCGATAAAGTTTCATCGGGAAATCCAAGATGGCTGCCTGGTGGCCATATTGGATTTGCGAATCGGACCGGAAAAGGTATCTTGCACAACTAGACACCAACAGGAACCTGTGTACCAAACTTGAGAAAGATCCATCAAGTAGTTCCTGAGAAATCGCGATAACAAAGTTTCATGGGGAAATCCAAGATGGCTGCTGGCGGCCACATTGGATTTGTGAATCGGACCAGGAAGGGTATTTTGCACAACTAGACCCCAAGGGGAACCTGTGTACCAAATTTGAGAAAGATCCATGCAGTAGTTCCTGAGAAATCGCGATAAAGTTTCATCGGGAAATCCAAGATGGCTGCCTGGTGGCCATATTGGATTTGCGAATCGGACCGGAAAAGGTATCTTGCACAACTAGACACCAACAGGAACCTGTGTACCAAACTTGAGAAAGATCCATCAAGTAGTTCCTGAGAAATCGCGATAACAAAGTTTCATGGGGAAATCCAAGATGGCTGCTGGCGGCCATATTGGATTTGCGAATCGGACCAGGAAGGGTATGTTGCACAATCTCGAAGCCAGAGCTATTCGGTCCTGTGCTCCCTACTATGCTCTGGGACGGCGCTCAGCAGTACGATCGGTAATTGGATAGCACACAAAACCCTAGAATTTAGAACATAACGAGAGCGTATCTGTGGAGATTAAGCCAACGTCCCGACGTCATGAGCGTTACGAGCGCGTCTGAAAGATGACGTAGCCTACCAGAACTCTTTACGCATTCTTGCGAAACATTCTCTATTCTGACGTCATGACTTTATGACACTGCCCATTAAGATGACTCATGACTGACGTTCTATAAGGAATACGATATGTTCCAATGGAACCGGAAGGGGCCACGTGAAAGAATTTTTCAATGTATTATGGGACCCACTTTCAGCGACCGTCGTCCCAGGGGTTCGTCGGAGCGGCCAATTTTCCAGCGGAGAGCGACCCCTGGTGGCGATGTTGTATGTTGCACAACTAGGCCCCAAGGGGAACCTGTGTACCAAATTTGAGAAAGATCCATGAAGTAGTTCCTGAAAAATCGCGATAAAGTTTTATGGCGAAATCCAAGATGGCTGCCTAGCGACCATATTGGATCTGCGAATCGGACCAGAAAAGGTACCCTGCACAACTAGACCCCAAGGGGAACCTGTGTACCGAATTTGAGAAAGATCCATGCAGTAGTTCCTGAGAAATCGCAATAACAAAGTTTCATGGAGAAATCCAAGATGGTTGCCTGGTGGCCATATTGGATTTGCGAATCGGACCAGGAAAGCTATCTTGCACAACTAGACCTCAACTGGAACCTGTGTACCAAATTTGAGAAAGATCCATGAAGTAGTTCCTGAGAAATCGCGATAACAAAGTTTCATGGGGAAATCCAAGATGGCTGCCTGGCGGCCATATTGGATTTGCGAATCGGACCAGAAAATGTATCTTGAACAACAAGACCCCAAGGGGAACCTGTGTACAAAATTTCAGAAAGATCCATGAAGTAGTTCGTTTGAAATCGCCATAACAAAGTTTCATGGAGAAATCCAAGATGGCTGCCTGGTGGCCATATTGGATTTGCGAATCGGACCAGGAAAGCTATCTTGCACAACTAGACGTCAACTGGAACCTGTGTACCAAATTTGAGAAAGATCCATTTAGTAGTTCCTGAGAAATCGCGATAACAAAGTTTCATGGAGAAATCCAAGATGGCTGCCTGGCGTCCATATTGGATTTGCGAATCGGACCAGAAAAGGTATCTTGAACAACTAGATCCCAAGGGGAACCTGTGTACAAAATTTCAGAAAGATCCATGAAGTAATTCGTTTGAAATCGCCATAACAAAGTTTCATGGAGAAATCCAAGATGGCTGCCTGGTGGCCATATTGGATTTGCGAATCGGACAAGAAAAAGGTATCTTGCACAGCTAGACCCCAACGGGAACCTGTCTACCAAATTTGAGAAAGATCCATGCAGTAGTTCCTGAGAAATCGCGATAACAAAGTTTCATCGGGAAATCCAAGATGGCTACCTGGCGGCCATATTGGATTTGCGAATCGGACCAGAAAAGGTATCTTGCACAACTAGACCCCAAGGGGAACGTGTGTACCAAATTTCAGAAAGATCCATGCAGTAGTTCCTGAGAAATCGCGATAACAAGAATTGTTTACGGACGGACGACTGACTGACGACGGACGACGGACCACGGACGAAAAGCGATTTGAACAGCCCACCATCTGGTGATGGTGGGCTAAAAAAGTATAAATTCTATAATGTGGAAGATTATCTTGGATAGGACATAAACTTGCAAAAGTATCACAGTTACACTTTAAAACCTCCGCACGTCATAATTCAACACAGGCTGTGTCATATTGGCAACTTTACGACGCCACTGGTAAATGCTACAAGCACTCATCCATATCATTATCATCAGCATCACTATGACAGACGCTAATCATCATCCGACACCTTGTGCTGACGCCCTCTGTTGTGGCCGTGACCGTCGGTATTGACGTTGGACTACAGTTGGCATGGGAAATCAAATAGAAGATAATTACCAGGTAAGCCTAATTAGAATTCTCTCTAAAATAATTAGAATTCAATCTATCAGATTGGAATTAGTGACCAATCTATCCGATTGAATATTCCATCTATCAGATTGAAAATCTCAATCTAGCACATTGAATTTTCTGTCTGTAATAGATTCCTTTTATCGTTTTCAATCTATTAGATTGAATATTTTCAATCCAATGAAAGATTGGTCACTAATTCCAATCTGATGGATTGAATTTCAATCTAATTATTTTAGAGAGAATGCTTCTATTACCTTGGGAATCTTCATGCTCAACAGGTGCTTTTTGTGCTATTGGGGTGGTGAGTTCGATCTGTTTGATCTTGCTGACTGTTCTCTTGACCGTTTCCCAGTTCCCGTGGTCATTCATTACAAAATCCGCGTCCGATAGCTCCAACCTTGGCTCGGCCTTGTCGTCCATAGTACTGTCTGATGCACTCTTTTCTAGGGTGGCGGTGAGTCCTACGTCATAAAAACAATTAGTACCATATCAGTGTGTTCGTTTACAACATATAGAAACTGTCAGAAGGATATGGTCGATCCGACCGTACATTTTATGACCGACCATACTTCATGTGGTCAAATACCCTGCTTGGCCAGGATAAAGGTGGTAGGAGTGACCATAAAAGAGATGGTCTGGCCGGGTACCCACAATTGACCATATAAAGTAAGGTCGGTCACGTCTGAACAATAAAATATTATCAAATGACAATATTCTTCTGTTCGTGTCAAGGCTGACAACATGCAGGAGGGTTGATACTGACAATTGGTGAAGCACTATGGGAAGCCGTTCTGGTATTTATACGTTTATTTTTTATATCAAAAAATCATTTTGGTTTTATATCAAAAATTCTTTTTTATATCACAAATACTTTTTTATATCTCTTAAAACAAATAAACTTTATTTTGGATATCGTAAAATCTTTTTTTGATATCAAAATATATCATAAATAAACTGTTATTTTCTGTATCAGAACATGCATTTTTGATATAAAAAATAAATCAGTGCCTTCCAAAATCGCGCACTTATATGCTACGCGCCAATCTTTTTTTTTATATATAAAATTCTTTTTCTGATTGATATCCAAAATTCTTTTTTAGATATAAAAAAGAATTTTGGTTATCAGTAATAAACTTTTTTTTTCTTTTTTTCTTTGGTATGAAAAATAGATTTTTTCACATAAAAAATAAACTGAAAAATACAAAAACAGAGCTTTTTATTTTTGATATCAAAAACAGATATTATTATTTATGGAATCGAGATAAGAGAGTTGAGTCTTGGGTCAACTATACGGAGTTTCATTAATCCGGACTTGGCGACAAAATGTTGGTGAAAACCGTAAGCCCAGTTAACACGGGAATTTTTTTGATGCAAATTTCTGGATATTCTATTCTTCTGTGCGGGCAACAAAGTCGGAATTTCTGGCTCTGAAACTGGATGCAAATATTCCGCCTGTCTAATATTTGGAGAGAAAACTCTCACACCCGACGCTCGCAAACTCGCGTGTGGATAACAGGAATTTTGGATACGATCGCCAGCTACCTCAACCAATCGGCGAGGGAGCAGAGATCATGTGAAAACTCAAAATGGCGCGATGGATATTGTCGGTCAGCGAAAAGTGCATGGCGAAGAAACAGTCAAAGACGCCCATGTGCCGATAACAAAATTTATGAATGTAAAATCGCCGG
This sequence comes from Hanleya hanleyi, assembly GCA_036873755.1. NCBI lineage: Eukaryota > Metazoa > Mollusca > Polyplacophora > Lepidopleurida > Hanleyidae > Hanleya > Hanleya hanleyi. The sequence goes on from JAVTVY010025888.1 coordinate 29,617, forward strand.
CGTCAGAATATCCAGATACGCGCGTCAAAAAACGCCCGTGTGAATGCGCTACACTAACTGAATAATGTGAGGCATGTGACATGTGCACCATCCTTCTGTAGCTGGTTGTCGTGGGCGCAGATGTTGTGAAGTATGAAAGATAAATAGGTTTCACGATGGGTAGGTTATGGAAGATGATAGCGACCACTCGCGTTGTCGCCGTATGAATACAATGTGAACATGCGTGAGCAAAATAAGAGGGCGAGAACGCGACAATGCGAGGCGAGAAGACGAGAATCCGAGACAAGAGCGCGAGATCAATCTGGTGTTTTCGCTCGCGCATTCTCGCCCTCGCATTCTCGCATCTGTGGAAAACGCGAAAATGAGAGAGTGATAGAATGCGAGAATTGTTTGATTCTCGGGCTCTCTATTCTCACCCGACACTGTTTTCTCGCATTCTCGTATCAAGTGGCAAGCGAGAATGAAAGAACGTGAGAATGCGGGAAAGCGAAAATTAACCATTTTCTCGCATTCTCGGTTCTCCACATTTCTCGCGTCAAGAACCCATTGTATTCATGAATCTAAACCCTGATGACGTATTATACCTCTTTCAATCACATGATGATCTGTGCATTCATTCATCTGCATGCATGACATGTGAACACTTATCCGGAAATCTGGCATCGCTTATGTAACACGAAACTAATTAAATTGTCAACGAGCTGTACACGTGATACATAGTTTGAGGTCCTATATGTAACCCGATACACCAAATTAAAGCATGCGCTTTCGACTATATCAGTCCAGGGACCTCGCGCTGGCAATGAAGTTGATGTCATGTTACACGAGAGAAGCGACAGGCTAATTGAATTATATCACGATCCCCACCTGCCATTTAGTTGTCATAAATGTTGCGGGCTTCGAGGAATAGGAGTGGAATAAAACGTACTGAAAGCATCATTTAGTGTTATACATTTTCTGTATAGGATGTAGAGTACAATTACTTACGACACTTTGATGTGATCAATTGCAGACATTTTCGGATCGGTTTAGACACGACGAGTTGGATCCCCGCTCCTACCACCTTTGTCGAGAAATCATACCATATACAGTGGCAGTCGACTTCAGAAACTTCTATGACTCTGTGTACAAAGAAGAAACATTTGGAAACAGAGTTTTGGATTGCAGTCTTCTGTACAAACGAATCGACTATAAAACAACAAACGATATATTGTCTAAGAGCAAAAAAGTTAGGATTCACTTTGAATCACCACAAAAAGTATAATTCCAGTCGAAAACGCGTCTTTCCATTTTATCAATATGTTTGCCAGACTATTTTATCTTACATGAATGTTGAAACGTGCGATTTTGACTTCTTCGGGTCATTTTCGAAGGAATGAGGCCTTGGCGTGAAATCGCAAGATTGATTGCATGTACCGAATCCCGGTGTATCTACGGCACAGCCTGAAGTGGCGGAGACAGAGAATTTGTATAGTAGTGGGGCGGATATGTGGCAAAATACAGGAGGATTGTGGGTTTGGTGGTAAAAGCACCAAAATTGGCACATTTGAAGTTTATTATGTAGTAAACGATTTTAGATATAGGGCCAAGCTAAATTTTCTCCGTGGATGCCCGGAAATGGCAAAATTCAAGATGGCCACCATAGTGAGGCAGATATGGGAAATAATTGTGGTAAAAGCACCAAAATTGGCACAATTGATGATCAGAAGGTACTTAATGATTCCAGATATAGGGCCAAGCTCAATTTTTTCTGTTATGCCCGTAAACTGAGAAAATCCAAGATGGCCACCATGTGCGTCGTGAAAATCTAGTAAACGGAATACATGTCACAAAAACATGAATAAAATGTTGTTTTATATGTTTTCGTACACAAGGAAGCCATTACTGATGCAGAAATATGGCAATTTATCATTTATAACTTCAGGTAGGGACCCCAACATTTTTTTCATCTTCTTTGGTTTCAACCTCTGGTGACATTTCTAGCAATTTTTCGGTGTTTAAATTATCAAAATCGGGCAAGAACCCGATTTTATGCATATTTTTAAAGATATTTCTTTTGGCCATTTCATCGGAATGCCGGCCTATGCTTAAACAATGGGAGCCTGGTGGGTCAAACGGTACACAATTATTAGCAAATTTGAGGGAAAATGACTCATTTTTTTTTTAGTTTTAGGACTATTTTGATGAAATTTGGTAGTCAGGGGTATTTCAACATTCCGAATTCATTGGCATCATTTTTTTTCGCATCGGAAAAATATTTAGCAACCTAATTTGCATAAATTTGCATAATGGAACACCGTTTTACCATTGGTACCGTTGTATCTGCATTGAAACAGCTGGTATCAAATGTCACCAGGATTTCTAAATGTAAACTTGGAATTTTATTGAGAAAAAGATTTGACTCATGGACAACCTGACCATTCCCACACCACATAATTATATTTGCCCACTGACAATCATTATTGAGTTAATTTCCATAAAATTCTTACTCAGTACCGGTATGGAACATTATTTATCGATGTATATTCTAATTTTCTAATAAGAAATCAGTTATAAACAAATGGATATTTTTTTTTTAATCAAATCAGTTGAACAGCCTGTATTTCCTTATGTTCATCCTGTTATAATTTAGTAGATGAAGCACCAATGTCAGCCAGAATAAAAAAAACATCTGAGTGAATGGAGTCAAAGAAAAGTTGTTGTTGTTGTTGCAAAATAAAATAAACAGAGGTTGATAAAACTTACTTCATCACGACTATTTTATACGCTAATAATTTTTTTATCTTTTAAAACATTTTAGAAAATATTATTCTGGCGAAACAAATTAAACATTTCAACTGATTTGTTTCAAATCGCACGTTTTGTCCATGCTAACCAGTTCAATTCAAGGGAGATTACTGCTAACATGACTGGAGCTGTTTTCTCAATACCCGCGAAACGGCAACCGCATGCTGTACCAGCTGGACGTGGTAAGGAGAATTCCATGGTGAACCACGACGACTGGCGACAGCTTTACTGTCTTTGAGGTCATGTGACTTGACATTGTAATACATTCTGATATAATTCACATACTAATTCCTACATTAAACAGTAACAGTATCGCAAAATTTATAGCAAAATAGATCGTTTTTTCGCCAGCATTCAACCTCAACTGACGCTATCGAAAGGGCGCCGCCATTTTACACGGGAGACTCCCTCTATCGGCATGACCTCGTTACCCCTGGTTACGTTGAACAAAAAGGCGTCTTGCTCTTCGGGGGAAAACAAGTCGAAATAAATTCGGGATTACCAGATGAGCCAGTACAATTTTTATTTATATATCAGTCAGAACAGTGAGACGAACATTTAAATAACGGACTACCACTACCAGCTCGGTCATTCTCATCGGAGACAGCTTTCGAGGTCACGCAAATGTGCTGCAAAACGGGCTACGAAAAAACTGGAGCAAGTTTTAATAAAACTGGTACTTTTGCGATATTCTGTGAGAAATTATCAAAATTTTAAAACCAAATTGAAAGGGAACAACCCCCTGGCTCATATCCTAAGAGACCATGCAACATAAGTACTTTGAAAAAAGCGTCGCCATTTTCCACGGCGACCAGACGCGTCTGCAAAATTAGATGAACTCCAGGGCCGCTCTCTGCCGATCACGAAACATTTTATGGACTAATTCAAATACCATCGACAACAGAACATTACATTTATTTAATCCAACTAATTTTCACAGTTAATTAAGCCAGAAATTAATGTTTTATGACATTTTCCATCACCACATAATTTGTTTACACACGCAGTTCGCATGGCAGCCTTTACTGCTGTTGGGGTCTCTACTTCAGGACATGCGTCAGAATATCTATATTAACAAGTCCATATGTGGTCAATTTGATGATCAGTAGACACTAAACAATTTAAAATACAGTGTCATTACGATTTTGTGCAATATCAGCTATATGTGTGAACATCAAAGATTGTGTCCATACGATTCACGCATAACAAGAAGTTCCTATCGTAGTCACTCAAGAACATACATATCTGAATGCAATATTATTTTCTATATGTTTTCATAAACAAAAACATCGGGCAATCGACAGAAATGTATTGCAATCATAATTATATACGAATGCATGCGAAATAGCTGCAGTTTATGAACAAAACCCAAAATTTGTCCGATCCCCTAAGCAAATATCATTCATCATATCTTTCTTATTATTTTCCCAGATATAAGGCTTCCAATACCAAACTGACCCGAAAACCAACATAGATACGCCATCAAGAAACGCCACAATCAAGCAAACCAAAACAACATATTATTATGACAAATAAATCTGTTTCTCTTCTTGCAGATGACTGATTAGAACCACCACGCCAGCGAAGAAGCGATGTAAGATTGTACAAGATGACAGTCAGCAACCATCTACGTCGACAGTCGATCATCACCATATGGATTGAAGCCGTTGTGCCCTGTGCCAAGTACATTCATCAGAAGTGCTCCACTGCCCAGCAAGGTCGAAGAGGACAGATGATGGGGCTGGGTATGACCGCGTGGGTGACATTTTAACCGAGACTTAGGCGAACAGCCAATTTCTGTGGACATAGCTCTGTTAGATGATGGCGATGGAATCTCTCAGACACTTGCCAAACATAGTGCCCAATGGCACACATCTTGCCGTTTGAAATGTTCTTCAAGTCGACTGGCACGACTAGAATCGCGAACAATACCTCCATGTGAAGGTGACACCCCAGATCGCCCTTACACGCGGCGCCATGTTGCATGCGAAGATGTAACATCAAAAGGTGACATATTTTTCGCTGCAGGATGTTTGGCAAGTGTCTGAGAGATTCTATCGCCATCATCTAACAGAGCTATGTCCACAGAAATTGGTTGTTCGCCTAAGTCTCGGAACTTTGTTAAAATGTCACCCGAGCGGTCATACCCAGCCCCAACATCTGTCCTCTTCGACCTTGCTGGGCAATGGAGCATTTCTGAAGAATGTACTTGGCACAGGGCACAACGGCTCCAATCCATATGGTGATGGCCGGCTGTCGACGTAGATGGTTGCTGACTGTCATCTTGTACAATCTTACATCGCTTCTTCGCTGGCGTGGTGGTTCTAATCAGTCATCTGCAAGAAGAGAAACAGATTTATTTGTCATAATAATATGTTGTTTTGGTTTGCTTGATTGTGGCGTTTCTTGATGGCGTATCTATGTTGGTTATCGGGTCAGTTCGGTATTGGAAGCCTTATATCTGGGAAAATAATAAGAATGTTCATATAATGATATTTGCTTAGGGGATCGGGCAATTTTTTAGTTTTGTTCATGAACTGCAGCTATTTCGCATGCATTCGTATATAATTATGATTGCAATGCATTTCTGTCGATTGCCCGACGTTTTTTGTTCATGAAAACATATAGAAAATAATATTGCATTCAGATATGTATGTTCTTAAGTGACTACGATATGGGACTTCTTGTTATGCGTGAATCGTATGGACACAATCTTTGATGTTCACACATATAGCCGATATTGCACAAAATGGTAATGACACTGTATTTTAAATTGCTTAGTGTCTACTGATCATCAAACTGATCACATATGGACTTGTTAATATAGATATTCTGAACGCATGTCCTGAAGTTATAAAATATGATAAATTGTCATATTTCTGCATCAGTAATGGCTTCCTTGTGTACGAAAATATATAAAACAACATTTTATTCATGTTTTTGTGCCATGTATTCAGGAAGATATGCCGTTTAATAGATTTCCACGACGCACATGGTGGCCATCTTGGATTTTCTCAGTTTACGGGCATAAAAGAAAAAAATGAGCTTGGCCCTATATTTGGAATCATTAAGTACCTTCTGATCATCAACTGTGCCAATTTTGGCGCTTTTACCACAAAAGCCACAATTATTTCACATATCTGCCTCACTATAGGGTCTTCGATACGTATCGGTAAGCAGAAATAAAGGGTCCACAAAAAAATACTAATGTCCGCAAATGAGTCCAATTCCCAATAAAACTCTATGTTTGCAAATATATCAGAAGCTAAATCCGCAAGATAATGTCAATAAAATACCATTTGCGCCACCTTTCAAACTGCATTGAGCGAACCAAATATCATTTCCGTAAGCTAATCATCTGTATATTTATGAGCTTTACGGAAGATTATGAACATACGGAATAATTCCCACAAATGAGAATTAATTCCCACAAATGAAAATTTCTTTTCTCACGATGTTTTGCTGTTGAAAACTAATAAATATGACATAGAATCATTATCTCAGTTGAAATGCATTAGCTTCAAACTGAGCCCAATATAATATGCTATAAACAGAGAGAACTCTCTAAGATGAAGGCAAAAAAATAGGGGGGGGGGGGTGCGGGGTTTCTACACTTACACTGCTTCCACAGTCGACATTTCTCTGACGCAAGAAACAATTTTTTCCAAATATTTCGAGGTATTTTTCCCGTCACATATAAGTTCCTGATCGTGTATCTGGCAACCTGGAGCGCACACGGGAGGGTTCGTTTCAGCGAGAGAATCCATCAGAGCCAAGGAGAGATACCAGAGAACCAGGGCCAGCAAGACGTGTTCTATACCAGAACCACCATAGTTCATTGTGTCTTTTGTGAGACATCAGGTCTGAAAGAGCAATAAGAACTGGATCACAATTCACATATTTGATATAAACTGCAATAGGTTGATATCGAAATCTTTAGCCGTCGAAGGCGCGAAATGGCGTCAGTCCGAGGATAGGCATCGAGCCATTCGTTTACATGAGCAATGTTGGAGTTTTATATTCTTAGACTTTCAATGGTGCCTATTGTTTCAACAAATTTTTCAGGGTTTTTCGGTTTTGAAAGACACTGCAGAGGTTTTTACATTCTCCTTTCATATACTTTATATAGGCAGAATAATAACAGAATCACACAGCCAGAAAAAAGGTGAAAACTATCACCATTTTTATGATCACCTTTAAAAATGATGGCCCATCACCTTTGAAAAGTGATGAGGAATGATTCTAAATTCAGTTCATCAACTTTTAAACGTGATTAGACAAAATCATCACCCTTAAAAGGTGATGGCCGTCACCATTTAAAGATTATGTCTCTAACTCGTCACCTTTATAGGTGATGCCCAGGTCTGATCACCATTACATGGTGATGGGCCATCACCTTTTTTCTGGCTGTGCAGTTTATCGATACTTCGCTTGGTTAAATTTGAAGTATTTTGTCGGATAGGATCTTTTAAAAACTCGGTAGCCCCAAGCAGCAGTTGAATTCAGTTTTGCACACCATCATTTATCTTTCCCTGACTGTTACGTCACGTGAGACCAGCCACCCGAAGACTGATACAAGTATTGATGACTGGCCAGTTGGTGACGTCAAAAACTAGCGTCACAGAAAGAAAAATAAGCGATGCGCATTTGATTTGTGAAATGGGCCGAGTTTGAGATATCTTCGAATAACTTCTTTGTTTGTTAGCTATAAATTCAATAGCGTTACCAAATCAGATAAAGAAATGCGTGTACGTTGAAAGTTTCGTTACTGAAAACAGTAACGATTCTCCAACGGAGTTGACGCATGTTGTTATAAATGTTTAAGCACTATCTGCCATGCATTTATTTTATTCTCGTGATTTTGTGAATTCTGAAGTAATCGTATTGGAGATTCTTTATCGGCTCCCAGACAAGTCGTCGGCGTTCAAAGTTTTCGGACTACTGTCTGTCCCAAATAATATATCCGAGACATCACGTCTGATTTACCAAAAAATAAAGATGGTTATAGTCTGAAACTTACTCATGTGGTCAAACATGAATTGACCAATTTTTCTTCCAAGTATGGTCTCCCGACAACAAGTAAAAGTGGTCATCAGGAAGATTGTTTGTTTTACGTGTCAAATGCCTGGGTTAGAATTCAGCGCCATTGAGGGTCAGTCCAATGCTGGTGAAACGTCATCGGGGGGATTGGATGTTACGCCCTCTGTTGTCAGTGGAGACCACTTGACATTCCAAGGGAAGAAACTCTCCTATACATTAATAAAAAGCAACAATGATGGTCGGAGCCATTTAAATAAATACTTGAATTTGAAATAAGAATATCCAAGTCAAATCGTATATTTGGACTACCTCCCTTGATGTGTACCGGACATCCTTACATCCCTCCGTTGCTTTGGACTTATCCAAGTTCATGTTTGACCTCCCGAGTAAGTTTCAGATTATAACCATCTTTATTTTTTGGTAAATCATTGCCAGATGTATAACCTAAACCGTCGGTGTAACACCGATATATCCGACAGTGTATATAATCTGATGGCGTGAGAATGACACTTGGTATAGTCCTACCAGCAAAAAAAAACCTGTATTTATACATATTTACAACAAAATAGCGAGGATGTTGGCCCACATCACCATCGTCTATTTTGGTACCGGTGTGGAGGCTAAGAATGTCCGGTGGCTACGAGTGTCCGGCTCCTATCTTTTAACCCAGCTAGGACATTTTTCTCCATATTGGAGAGGAGTGTCCGTCCTTGGTTGCAATAGAAAAGGATATGAGAAGGGACACCAATCCTATCCTCAGGACACTCTTAGCCATCACACCGGTACCAATCCATTCATCACAGCTAACTCACAAACTTAACAAATAACAATATATTTCCCTTCTATTATAATGATTATACTTACCTATTTATCAAACGGAACTCCGATTCTTCATATGTGAATATCATCATTGTGACAATGTGCTGTTCTCTGTAGATAATTTAGTTTTGGAGTCTTTGATTCAGCCATTGCCATTCAAACGCTCTTGAGCGTAAGATTTTCTCATCGTGACGTCATCGGCATTGGCAACACAGTTGAGCGTCCATGACGTCAGAATGTTCAGAACGTCACTGACGAAACAGTTGAACGTCTGTGACGCCAATGTCGCAAACGACACGGAATCATCTCATGGCTTCGATTGCATATACTTTTCGTTTAAATGGCTGCAGAAAATTAGATTTGGAATCGTTTGTCAAAAACGAAACACAGATCGAGGCTTATACTGTTATTTCAAATATCTCTGACGTTGAATTTGTGTATGGATACACTCTCAGAAATATTCAGGGAATAATCCTGAATAGATCAAGTTGCACATCCACAACTCAATTTCAGGGATTTTACCTGGAACACCAGGGATAATTTCCTGAAAGTCCGGTATATCAACCATGAATTAAAGATAAATTACCTGAATTTTAGGGGATTTTACGTACCTGAATAGAGTCGAGAACTTACCAATCAGGGTGATAAATTTGCCTGAATTTCAGGGAAAGTCCTCTCATTCAGGGATCTTTTTCCTGAAAGTCAGGTAATCAGCCCTGAATTTCAGTCAAAATTCCTGAAATTGAGTTGTGGATATACAGCCTGATCAGTTCAGGACTTACCTGAATATTTCTGAGAGTGTACTAATAAAACTCGCATTGTCTATTCGGGGAAACTTGATCATGCGAATGGACACAAATCGTACAGATTTGTCTATTGCACCAAAAAAACTAGTCTAGACGTTTTCGCGTATAAAATATTTGAAATTTCACACAGGATATATCTCAATTTTAGTAAAAAGTGTCAAGTAACTCTTTTCAGTAGTTCTCATTAAATCGGGAAAACCAAACTTAGATGGGGGATTTCTTGACGTGGGATGTCAAGCCCGCATGTTACAACATTGGTAAATCAACGTCATCGTGACACCAAAACAACATTGTAGCTATCACTGATTTTCATCAATTCTCAACCGATTTTCATGAAATACGGGAATAAAATTACTATTTTTTTAATTTATATACTCATTACTGTGCGAAATTTCAACGTTGTTATATATCGACGAAACGTCTTGAATAGATTAGACAATACATATCTCCATTCTCGCGAAGATCTCATTGCTCGACTCTGTTCATTAATAATTCCAATGTTCAGAAAAAAAATTATCAACAATATTAACGTCAGAAGCCATATGGCTTTCTTGGTACCCATATACGACTTCAAGACACGCATCACGAGAATATTGCTTCAAAGCCCGTTCTTCGGAAATTGCCGCAAATTCCAAGTTCTTCATGGCCAGAGACTCGCAGCGTGCGGAATGGTTCCGATACATAATAACGACGAATAGTGAAACCTTCTATTGCTATAGTATTGTGTGTTTCGCCTGAATTAATGACCCTTGTTATTCATACAATATATTGTAAAACACTTCTTCAGCTATTTTCGCATATCTGCGCAATATCCCCACGAGACTCTAGAATGCTCCAAAAGTAGTATAGATTTCACAATTTTCCGAGCAGGGTGGCATGCCCCGGACATCTCAGTTAATTTGAGTAAAAACTTAATCAAACTAGAGTGCAACAATGTTCTTCTGAAATCGACTGTTGCGTTGAGAGGGTTAAGCCAATGTCTGGTGACCCCACCGGTGGATATTGGTCATCAGATAGTCGTAGGTTTCAGATATATAATAGTCGGAGATAACCTTCTGTTTGTACCTAAATGTCCCGACGGCAGGTTTCTGGAATCTACGGGTTCAGCTGATGGCAAAGGGGAGCAAATCTTGTAACTAGTGGAACACCAGTGTCCTCTATCTCATTGCAGTACAATATCAGGATATGACTATTCGTCAATGGAAGTAATCCAATGAGATTGAGGGCACTGGTGTTTCAAAATTCATGGGTTACAAGATTTACTCCTCCTGGTCACCAGCTAGAGAACCCCCAAGTCCCGCCAGTGAACAATTAAAAAGAGAGAGCAAAAAAAGAAACATTTTTTTTTTTTGGTACTGTGGGCAATAAAAAAGGTTGACGTGGTGCTAATAAAATATGGCGATGACTGTGAAGCTAGAAATTCAAAGGACCTGGTACGGTTTAATGAGATTTTGGCCCTCACAAGTTTTGCTTTGGAGTGCCAAAATGAAATATCACTTGTGAAAGAAAAGTTTATTATCTTCTTTTATGCTCTGAGTATTTTGTAGATCCTGGGTCTTATGTTTTTTTTTAATAACAGCATCTTGAAGTGGATTTGTACAATATTGTTATTTTTAGGTGAAACAGCAAACTTTTCTCTCCGTACGCATATGAAGCCAGTCCAGAACCAAACCCGTGTTTTCGGCGACAACAAACTATTGACAAGGGTGAGTGAATAGGATTTAACGTCGCTTTCAACATTAAGTTATATCGCGACGAACCAACTAGCACCACCCAGCCAAGTTGCGAAGCAGCATGGAGCCAGACTCTCCATCCACTCACCGAGGACAGCACACGAGACACAGATAGGACGTTTGCATGGTGCAATAAAGACAAGTGATGATGCAGTGCTAAACTTCACATTATCAAGTTCCTGTTGCTTCTCAGCAAAATGCATTTAAGCAACAGGAACCCGTGCTCACCGGACACCCACCCGCCTACGGACAATATTTCGGGTTTGAGTTTATCTTGGTTCTCAACTGGCTTCATATGTTTACGGAGTGGAAAGTGTGCTGTTTTCACCTCAAAATAGATGATTTTTCACAAATCCACTACTTCAAAATATTATTAAATGCTAAAACTCAGAGCTTAGAAAATACTCAGAGCATAAGACAAGATAAGACAAGACGCTAACTGCCAAATTTCTTTCGTACGGGATATTTCATTTTGGCACTCCAAACAGCAACTCAAGGGTGCTAAAATCTCACTAACTGTGCCAGGTCCTTTTCAAACAGAATATCCAGATTTTCATTGGTCTGGAGAGAAAATTAGCAGAATCCAGCCAATCATAAAGTATTTCTGTATAGGTTCATTCAAAATGTACCGGTGGAATACCACATTCTAACATGCTCCACATTATAGCCGTGCGCTGATTGGACCAGACCTCAAAACATATAGAGATTATCAGACGATAATCTCCATTTGTTTTGTTGTAATCTCTTTCATTCACGTGCCGAACTGGCGACGTCTCATTCTTGTGCTACGAAGCTGAGCGTCGATTGGTTCATTCATTGCGCAGTGGGCGGAGTTCAAGCAGCTGCATCTCATGAACGGACAGCACGCGCAAGCATAGCCTGCAAATCCGTCACGAAATTCTCCCATCAACACGGGATAAGTTTCAGTAAATTTGCCGTTCCGTTTATGAAATATTTATCATTGTGCATGATAGAATGGAGTTAATGACCTTCTTAGTGAATATTATCGTGTAATAATTTTTCGATGTCAAGTTTTAGACTTCATCAAAAAACCTCGTGGCCACGCCGCTCGATTTTTTGATCGAGGGTCTAAAACTAAACATCGAAAAATTATTACACGATAATATTCACTAAAGCGGTCATTGACTCGTAAATAAATGGGACTGAACACTTCACCAGATGCCCTTTTAAACACCACTGATGCAGTAGGTTTATTACATAAACATGAAGCACAATTTCATATCAATATGTAAATACCATATAAACATGTGTTACATGTATTACAAAACACTCATGGATGTAAATACCATATATACACTAATGAAGGATGCAGTGTCCGCTGGTGGTAAATCAAAGTAATTAATGTTTTCTTGCGTTCGTAATTGTGGAATAGGAGGAAAAACAAAGAAAAAATGTAGATTTGTGTGCATTGTTTAGCTACAGATACTGTTAAATGAACTGGCCCATGCTTCATTTGATAACCCAGAAAACACAGGGAATAGCCCTGGTTTTGAAGCATATTCGTGAAAAAATCGTATAAATAGTATAACTTTTTCTTATATTCTAACTGTTTGAAGATAATCACAATGTCTATCAAAATTTATCAAATTTGATGAAGGTTGCTGGGCTAGAACACTTTTAAAGAAAATCCATATCTCTTAACCTAGAAAAGGGAGATAACCTACTGTGAAAAACAGGCAAAATGGCCACCAAAGCCCAAAACCACCAGCGGACTACCTTAAACCCACAATGACAACTTCATTATATAATATAACAAACCAGTACTTCTGTCCAAAATAAAGTTATGCATTTACAAGTGAACAATTCCAACATTTTCTGGTTGGCTTAAATTATGAGCTACAAGATAACTGAAACTCCCACTTTCAGAGTTACCGGTCTGTTAATCTTTCCCACAGCTTCATTGAACACTACAAACAGTTATAGATTTTATTACAGACAATTTCTTGCCACCCATAATTAGTATAAGTTTGCGACTGCAAAATGGTCAACCCAGCTATGAAAATGAATTAGATATTTGCACATTACACCATGTAAAGCTATATTATAGTTATCCGTATTCCCACTAGTTCCTGTCTGATTAGGTCAGTTCTGGTTTCTCAAAATCGTTCTCATTTCAATTGACCACAGATTGCCTGAATACTCTTCCAGTTTCGCAATACCTCTAACCACCAGTCAAAATACATGTGCATGATTTGTTTTTGTGGCAGAAGTTTCTTACATGATTAATGAATCATTACAGAAACTGCCGTATAGAATGGGATAGGTTCCAATTTTGGAAACAGCTGATTGGTCCATTCAAATTTTCAAAAACAAAACCAGCATTTTCATTGGTTATTGAAGGAAACTGGAAGAGAATCCAGCCAATATCAAAGTTCCTGTAAAGATCCAAAGATTGCCACATTCTTCTTTGAAGAGCATTATTTACTGAAAGAGTATTTATTTAGCGTGTTTCTTGTGAATGGCTATAACATCCTCAACGTCTTCCTTGGAACCAAGAAATATTGGTGTCCGCTGGTGTATGGAGGTCGGCTGAATTTCCAGAACTGGCATGGTGCCAGTGGTAGCCAGTCCGCCGGCCTGCTGTACAACGTATGCCATGGGATTACTCTCATACATCAGTCGTAACTAGAAAATGAAATAAAATACAATATAGGATTAAACCCAACACACTGCAAATTCATGGACACTAAACAAACTGAAAGCATATGAAAATGAACCCTTCTTAACCAAAATTTAGTTTTCATGCATCATTTCATCATAAATATGAAAACACGAGAGGTTGAAATCCTTCAACATTAAAAACTGATAAGTATGGCAAGCCAAAGTGCTTTTTATTCGAGAATTTCCGATATCGGGAATTAAAATTTCCGATATCGGAAATTGAATTCTCGATATCGGAAATTCAATTCCCGATATCGGAAATTGCAATTCCCGATATCGCAAATTGCAATTCCCGATATCGGAAATTAGAATTTTTGATATCGGAAATTCGGGGACAATTTCCGATATCGGAAATTCAATTCCTGTTATCGGAAATTCAATTTCCGATATCGGATTTCCGATATCGGGAATGCAATTTTCGATATCGGAAATTGTCACTGAATTTTCGATATCCGAAATTGCAACTCTAGGGTGCACTCCACACTTGCCACGGTTTCGTACAAAGTGGTGTCTCCCTAATTTTATAATAGGGAAGCTAGGTCGCCCGATTTTGACAGCAAGGTAATTCTTCTTACCTTGCTACTAACTGATATCTATATTATCACCCAGCTGGATGTAACCATTTCTCCAAACGAGGATAGAATAATTGCTTGTTGATCGCACCCACTCGCCTATACAGAGTTAATCGTGTCTAGAATTGAATATCTGGCGGACCAAAATCCGCACTTTTTCGGGAAGCGAAAATGAGGATTCCTTTATGGCCATAAAATTTTACAAAAACGAGTAGTTCGACCCCGTTTATTTCGCCATTTTAAATTGTCCTTTTTACGGGAAACACTTTAACATACATAAAAAGAAAATCATTTCATACGTTTTCGCTGGGTTGCGGGTAGAATTTGACACATTTTCATATATTTTATGGAGTTTTTCAGAAAAGTTGAAGAAGGGTTACGGAGGATTGCACATCTTTCCTTTTCAATTTCAATAGCTCACAAGTCTCCTGAAAAAAGGGCACGAGTGTGCCCATTTAGAAAATATATACTTTTACAAGGCTTTTGTTAAAGATTTTACATCTATTTATGGCCGAAGATCCGAACCCATGCCTGTTTTTAGCCGCACATCATTTAGGTGTGGAATGCACCCCTAGGTTTTGTAAAGCTCCCAGCTTTCATTTCCGATATCGGAAATTCGGTGACAATTTCCGATATGGGAAATTCTATTTCCGATATCGGAAATTGAATTCCCGATATGGGAAATTCTATTTCCGATATCGAAAATTGTCACTGAATTAGAATTTCCGATATCGGGAATTGAATTCCCGATATCGGAAATTCGGAATAAAAAGCACTTTGGCTTGCCATAGATAAGGCTTGAAGTGTTACATCCAGTCCTCATATGAAAGTGATCTCAAGCGAGATCTTGTGGCAAGGTGCTCACATACCAAATTTGTCCTAAAAAGAAATTTTAACTTGGCCCACAGATGGCGCCACCTACAGGTGGATCAGCATGAAAATAATCCAAAGCATCCTGGGGCAGATCTTGGGGCAAGGTACTCACATACCAAATTAAGAAAGAATACTTTCAGGTTTTCAAATGTTGTTCAGAGATGAAATTTTAACTTGGCCCCCAGGTGGGTCCACCTGTAGTTGGATCAACATGAAAAACAATACCAAGCAAAGATCTTGAGGCAAGGTACCCCCTACCAAATTTGGAAAGTATCCACTTAGTTATTCAAATTTTACTGTCGGAAAACAAAATCTTAAGTCCACCCCCAGATGGTGCCAAAGATCGGCATGAAAAACAATCCCAAGTGAGGGTTTGAGGCACCATCCGCACATACCAAATTTGGGAAAAAAATCCATTCAGTTTTTCCTACGTTATTTTCAGAAACAAAGTCGGATGGAGGGGGGGGGGGGATTTTGCTTAATGTCACACTCAAGTTTGTTTCACTCATATCGAAGTCGGATGGGCAGACGGATGCACGGACAGACCCCAATACTGTAGTTACCCCCAAGCCCTTTTGGGGGAAAATAATGATGATGCTGGTGAAGGATTAAAATGTTATGCAATCCTCCCCTTCCTCTCCATAATTTGAATAACCCATTTTGAAACATTCAGCTTTCATGATGATGTTCAGCATTTACATAGAATTTATTGCCTTACCTTTCCCTTCGGTGCCTCCGAAGTGGCCGGGTACATAAATATCCCCCCATACATTATGGTTCTATGGACATCAGCCACCATTGAACCTATGTAACGACCCCCATATGGCTTGCCAGACTAGAAATTAAACAAAATATTTACAGAGTTACTGGAATATTCTAAATATGTGGATAAGAACAATTTAAACAGCAAAAGTTCATCTTACATACATCAGTCCTGGTATACAATCGCAGAATATAGAATTCTTCAAAACTGAATGGATGAATTTCATATTACTTCAACATTGGAATTTGTCTTCCAGGTGCAATAGGAGAATTCCCAACCTGTCACAGTTGCGAGTATTCTGTAATATGAAATGACTGTCCATAATAGTTGTTACTTCATCCTGAACATTACGATGTCAGAACGTTCCCATTGAGACATTGCCTTCGTGGACTCATGAGTCATAGGTGTTAATGTTTTTATGACAATGGTTATCAACGTGGCATGAATTGTAACTGAATTTACTTGAAAAAAAAAGCATGATCAGGACTTGTTTGTTTTTTTGTTGTTTTTTTTTCTCCATTTTCAGTGATGATGGACACCTATTTCATTTCAATCATTCAATGTTTTTATTGTTTTCTTCACCAAGTTAACCAGAGTGAGTTACCTCGGGGAATTTCTTACTCTTCACATACTCTCTGGTCGGTTCATCCCAGAACTTCTCGTAGCCTTCATTGAGGGAGTAAATCTTCCCGCGAGGCTTGATACGGATGTCCTTCTCTGTCAGGATAAACTCTCCAATTGCCTGTAAACATTTGGGAAGGTTCATAGGGTTTCATTAGCTCAAACTGGCAGAACCTTTATAATACAGCGGGCACCTGGCATCACTAAAGATAGACACCACCCATAAAAAGATATTACTGAGAATGAAAATAGACATTAAGGCAAAAATATATACATATCTGTTTTTGGTTATGAACTCGAAAAATTGGAGTACGGAGGCACGAATCAAGATACGTTTGAACAGAAACAACCAATTTTGTCTTTTTCTTTTTTTTTTCTGAGGGGCATTTTTTTAGGGTACTGGTAGGTAAAACGGAAATAGACATTTTTATTTTGTTTTGCCTAATTCACACTTTAATAATTAGGATAAGTTAACGAATATTACTTGTTGTCCGTCTCATAATCAATTCGGGACATTAGATATGTAATACTTACTGGATCTAACATAAAACCTTGCACACCATTTCCCACAGAAAGTACGACCATGGTGGCACTTCCATACAGAGCATAACCTGCCGCCACGATTTCTGTACCAGGCTGTAAGGCATCCTTCACTGTAGGTGGACCATCAGTGGTCTGTTAGATCAAATATAACAATATTAAATCTTTTAATTTTGCATGAAAATTATCCAATGAATCATGTGCAAGGCAAGAAAAAATCATTTCAATTGAAATATTTGTCTCTGATTTGATCAATTTACCTAAGCGATACAGTACGTAAATGCATTATGCTGTCATAACTCACAGCACAATTTTCCAGACCAGAAATAATGAGGAAAACTGGATTCATATAGAAACTTGGGTCATATTGTATCATTTCAGCAAAATTATTTTCTAATTAGGTTAGAGGGAACTACCTCTCTAAAATGGAGGTAAAAAAAGTCTATTTTTGCTTAATAACTTTTGATTTATTCATCATAACGCTCCAAAATCTTCAGGCAACTTAACTTATATATTGTTACATGTCTTAACTTAACTTATATATTGTTACATGTCTTAACTTAACTTATATATTGTTACATGTCTTAACTTAACTTATATATTGTTACATGTCTTAACTTAACTTATATATTGTTACATGTCTTAACTTAACTTATATATTGTTACATGTCTTAACTTAACTTATATATTGTTACATGTCTTAACTTAACTTATATATTGTTACATGTCTTAACTTAACTTATATATTGTTACATGTCTTAACTTAACTTATATATTGTTACATGTCTAACTTAACTTATATATTGTTACATGTCTTAACTTAACTTATATATTGTTACATGTCTTAACTTAACTTATATATTGTTACATGTCTTAACTTAACTTATATATTGTTACATGTCTTAACAACTTATATATTGTTACATGTCTTAACTTAACTTATATATTGTTACATGTGATTTACCTTATATATTGTTACATGTGATTTACCTTATATATTGTTACATGTGATTTACCTTATATATTGTTACATGTCTTAACTTAACTTATATATTGTTACATGTCTTAACTTAACTTATATATTGTTACATGTCTTAACTTAACTTATATATTGTTACATGTCTTAACTTAACTTATATATTGTTACATGTCTTAACTTAACTTATATATTGTTACATGTCTTAACTTAACTTATATATTGTTACATGTCTTAACTTAACTTATATATTGTTACATGTATTAAGAATGATTTTCCAAAAAATAATGTGCATGGACCATAAGCCAAGTTTTAATAGAGAACAAAACAGGTCGTCTATTATTATGCAAATAATAGATACATAACAATTAGTTGTTTATTTAATAACATCCAATCCAGATATGTATGTCCATGGTTTCCTATGGCAGATGTCTCTTAATTCAATATATTCGTTACTTTATTGGGGGAAAAACGACCTTTCTTACCTCCATTATAGAGAGGTTGCTCTCTCTAACCGGATGAAGTTGTCAGATCATCCTGATATTTTGAAGTGAGAAAATTACTCTTTACATTTACAATACAAAACATGCTGCCTTGCATGATGATAAACTTGTATAATCCATGCTACAGGAGCTGATAAAGTTAAAGGAATTAATTACCTTTCTATAAATTGCAAAAATTGAGCCAATAGACACCAGACAGTCAATGTTTGATGAACCATCCAGGGGGTCGAAACACACAATATATTTCCCCTGAAAACAAAAGAAAATGATATATTTACGGTCCATAAATTATTGTTGGATATTCAAAGAGCTGCTTGAAACTGTCCGATTCATGAAAGTAAGGCTGAATGATCATATCAAGAAAATCCTGTACTTTAAGTTAATCCTTAATAGCATCAACAGTGCATTGACAAATGGCTATCGGTCAGAGTTTTGACTCACTCTTCCGCTCATGTCTTATAAATATTTTTAATCGATGATAATTGAACTAATTTAGACCAAAAGTTGCCAAAATTATCTTAAATGTGAACATAATGGTCACTTGTAGGAGTAGGATAATGCTATGAATATTTACACCAGTTATCAATAGTAAAAAAAAAAAAAATGCAAAAGAGATAGGAAAGGGGAACAGAATAATGAACCATGTGTCAATGCACCATTGGTAGGCCTACCATTGAAGCTAAATACAACATTCAATCAGAGCAGAAATAAAGAGTTCCTCGTTTGAATGTATGGCAATCACATCAGATGCTGGATTAAGTTTTGTTGTAGTACCATAATCGATTTTCATTTCACCACAGGTCATGTTAATCCATTCCTGATGGTGTATTCTGATTGCTGAAATTACTGACAACTTCAATTAATTTTCAGAAGGAAAAAAATGTTCAGAAGGAGCTTAATCAATCAATTAATCACAAGTGCAACATATCTAGTGATTCTTTACAGTATACATTTTTTTCTTCTTCTAATTAGCACTGCAAGAGCTTAAACACCATTATGCTTAGGCCTATAATTAGTGAAGCAAAATATAAGCTGTAGATCACATGTTGTCTGTATAACTGTTCATGGGTAAACTGTAAGGTACAATATTAACTCCACACAACAGCAATCATTTAAATAACATGCTGCAATTCACACAGGTTATGTTACAAGCAGTGCAAACACTAGCGGTCATATGTACATGAAACGTAACATAATATCTCGACTAACATGCAAGTCGAATAGATGTACTAGGATAACAAACATATTTAGTCTATCTTACGACCAAGTTACACTTAAGACATTAATAGACTATACAGACAAAAGAATATGAAAACAGCATCCAGACATGTATGACGTACACTCCTGATGATAATGATAATCTCCATCTAGATAGACGGTTTCCACTCATAATGGATAACAAACAGGTCTCTGCAGGTGGAACAATAGATTTTGTACAGATGGATGACAGAATGTCCCTGTGTTGATAGAAGACATCTATCCACAGGTGGATGATAGATACTTTAATATCCGCAGGTGTCTGACAGGCCCCTATCCGAAGGCGGATGACAAACTGGATGGCAGACCCTTATCCTTAAGTGGATAACAGATCCCTATCAACAGGTGGATGACACACACCTATCCACTCCACAGTGAGGTGGATGCCAGACCCACGTCTGCAGGTGGATGACCATCCCCATCTGCAGAGTAATGAGAGACCTGTTTTTGCAGGTGGATGACATCCTATCTGCAGGTGGACATATCCCCATGCGATGGTGGATGACATCCCTATCTGCAGGTGGACATATCCCCATGCGATGGTGGATGACATCCCTAGCTGCAGGTGGGCATATCCCTATGCCATGGTGGATGACATCCCTATCTGCAGGTGGACATATCCCCATGCGATGGTGGATGACATCCCTATCTGCAGGTGGACATATCCCCATGTGATGGTGGATGACATCCCTATCTGCAGGTGGACATATCCCCATGCGAT
This sequence comes from Hanleya hanleyi, assembly GCA_036873755.1. Taxonomy (NCBI): domain Eukaryota; kingdom Metazoa; phylum Mollusca; class Polyplacophora; order Lepidopleurida; family Hanleyidae; genus Hanleya; species Hanleya hanleyi. The sequence continues at coordinate 50,310 of JAVTVY010025888.1, forward strand.
GGTGAATGACATCCCTATCTGCAGGTGGACATATCCCCATGCGATGGTGGATGACATCCCAATCTGCAGGCGGACATATCCCCATGCGATGGTGGATGACATCCCTATCTGCAGGCGGACATATCCCCATGCGATGGTGGATGACATCCCTATCTGAAGGCGGACATATCCCCATGCGATGGTGGATGACATCCCTATCTGAAGGTGGACATATCCCCATACGATGTTGGTGGATGCCAGACCCATATCTATCTATAGGTGGATGATTATTCTCATTTGGAGGGTGATGAGAGACCTGTTTCTGCAGGTGGAGGACATCACTATTTGCAGGTGGACATATCCCTGTGCGATGGTGGATGACATCCCTATCTGCAGTTAGAGGACAGATCCCAATCTGCAGGTGGATGTTGAAGACCCATATCTTGCAGACAGGATAGAATATAAGGGTCACCTGAAGGGATGGTTAGCTATCACACGTGTTGACAGAATGGATCGAGTGGCACCGACGGAGATGCCAGTTATCACACATGCAAACGGGATAGACAAATCTAGCACCCAGTGGGATGGGTGGCTATCACACCTGTAGCCAGCATGGGGTATATTTGGCACCCAGTGAAATGGGTAGCTATCACACCTGTAAACAGGATGAGGTAGATTTGGCACCCACTGGGATGGGTAGCCATCACACCTGAACACAGGATGAGTTAGATGTCGCACCCACTCCTGGGATGGATAGCTATCACACCTGAACACAGGATGGCTTAGATTTGGCACCCACTGGGATGGGTAGCTATCACACCTGAACACAGGATGGCTTAGATTTGGCACCCACTGGGATGGGTAGCTATCACACCTGAACACAGGATGAGTTAGATGTGGCACCCACTCCTGGGATGGGTAGCCATCACACCTGAACACAGGATGAGTTAGATGTGGCACCCACTGTGATGGATAGCTATCACACCTGAACACAGGATGGCTTAGATTTGGCACCCACTGGGATGGGTAGCTATCACACCTGAACACAGGATGGCTTAGATTTGGCACCCACTGGGATGGGTAGCTATCACACCTGAACACAGGATGGCTTAGATTTTGCACCCACTGGGATGGGTAGCTATCACACCTGAACACAGGATGAGTTAGATGTGGCACCCACTCCTGGGATGGGTAGCCATCACACCTGAACACAGGATGAGTTAGATGTGGCACCCACTGTGATGGATAGCTATCACACCTGAACACAGGATGGCTTAGATTTGGCACCCACTGGGATAGGTACCTATCACACCTGTACACAGGATGGGGTAGATGTGACATCAACTGGGATGGGTACCTACAAACCTGTACAAAGAATGGGCTAGATGTGGCACCCACTCGGATGGGTAGCCACATGTATGACACCTGAACACAGGATGGGGTAGATGTGGCACCCACTGGTGGTATGGGTAGCTATCACACCTGCAAACAGAATGGGTTAGATGTGGCAACCACTGGGATGGGTAGCTATCACACCTGCACAGGATGTAGTAGATGTGGCACCCACTGAGACAGGTATCTATAACACCTGTACACAGGATGGAGTAGATGTGGCACCCACTGGGGCGGGTACCTGAGTGGGATAGGTAACTATCACACCTGCACACAGGATGGAATGGATGTGGCACCCACTGGGACAGGTAGCTATCACACCTGTACACAGGATGAGCTAGATGTGGCACTCACTGGGACAGGTAGCGGTCACACCTGTAAACAGGATGAGTTAGATGTGGCACCTGGGATGGTTATCTATCACACCTGTACTGAGGATGGGGTAGATATGGCACCCACTGGGATGGGTAACTATCACACCTGTTCAGGGGGTAGATGCGGCACCTGTAGGTAGCTATTACCTGTACAGAGTCTGGGTTAGATGCAGCACCCACTCTGATGGGTATCTATCACACCTATACACTGAATGAAGTAGATGTGGCACCCACTGGGACAGGTAGCTATCACACATGAACACAGGATGGAGTACATGTAGCACCCACTTGGACAGGTAGCTATTACACCTGAACGCAGGATGGAGTAGATGTGGCACCCACTGGGACAGGTAGCTATCACACCTGAACACAGGATGGAGTAGATGTAGCACACACTTGGACAGGTAGCTATTACACCTGAACGCAGGATGGAGTAGATGTGGCACCCACTGGGACAGGCAGCTATCACACCTGAACACAGGATGGAGTAGATGTGGCACCCACTGGGACAGGTAGCTATCACACCTGAACACAGGATGGAGTAGATGTAGCACCCACTTGGACAGGTAGCTATTACACCTGAACGCAGGATGGAGTAGATGTGGCACCCACTGGGACAGGTAGCTATCACACCTGAACACAGGATGGAGTAGATGTAGCACCCACTGGGACAGGTAGCTATCACACCTGAACACAGGATGGAGTAGATGTGGCACCCACTGGGACAGGTAGCTATCACACCTGAACACAGGATGGAGTAGATGTAGCACCCACTGGGACAGGTAGCTATCACACCTGAACACAGGATGGAGTAGATGTGGCACCCACTGGGACAGGTAGCTATCACACCTGAACACAGGATGGAGTAGATGTAGCACCCACTGGGACAGGCACCTATCACACCTGAACACAGGATGGAGTAGATGTGGCACCCACTGGGACAGGTAGCTATCACACCTGAACACAGGATGGAGTAGATGTGGCACCCACTGGGACAGGTAGCTATCACACTTGTACAGAGCTTGGGTTAGATGCAGCACCCACTGGAATGGGTAGCTATCACATCTGTACACAGGATGTAGTAGATGTGGCACCCACTGGGATGGGTAGCTATCACACCTGAACACAGGATGGAGTAGATGTGGCACCCACTGGGACAGGTAGCTATCACACTTGTACAGAGTCTGGGTTAGATGCAGCACCCACTCTGATGGGTATCTATCAAACCTATACACTGAATGAAGTAGATGTGGCACCCACTGGGACGGGTAGCTATCACACCTGAACACAGGATGGAGTAGATGTGGCACCCACTGGGATGGGTAGCTATCACACCTGAACACAGGATGGAGTAGATGTGGCACCCACTGGGACAGGTAGCTATCACACCTGAACACAGGATGGAGTAGATGTAGCACCCACTTGAACAGGTAGCTATCACACCTGAACAGGGGATGGAGTAGATGTGGCACCCACTGGGACAGGCAGCTATCACACCTGAACACAGGATGGAGTAGATGTGGCACCCACTGGGACAGGTAGCTATCACACCTGAACACAGGATGGAGTAGATGTGGCACCCACTGGGACAGGCAGCTATCACACCTGAACACAGGATGGAGTAGATGTGGCACCCACTGGGACAGGCAGCTATCACACCTGAACACAGGATGGAGTAGATGTGGCACCCACTGGGACAGGTAGCTATCACACCTGAACACAGGATGGAGTAGATGTAGCACCCACTGGGACAGGTAGCTATCACACCTGAACACAGGATGGAGTAGATGTGGCACCCACTGGGACAGGTAGCTATCACACCTGAACACAGGATGGAGTAGATGTAGCATCCACTGGGACAGGTAGCTATCACACCTGAACACAGGATGGAGTAGATGTGGCACCCACTGGGACAGGTAGCTATCACACCTGAACACAGGATGGAGTAGATGTAGCACCCACTGGGACAGGTAGCTATCACACCTGAACACAGGATGGAGTAGATGTGGCACCCACTGGGACAGGTAGCCATCACACTTGTACAGAGCTTGGGTTAGATGCAGCACCCACTGGGATGGGTAGCTATCACATCTGTACACAGGATGGAGTAGATGTGGCACCCACTGGGATGGGTAGCTATCACACCTGAACACAGGATGGAGTAGATGTGGCACCCACTGGGACAGGTAGCTATCACACTTGTACAGAGTCTGGGTTAGATGCAGCACCCACTCTGATGGGTATCTATCAAACCTATACACTGAATGAAGTAGATGTGGCACCCACTGGGACAGGTAGCTATCACACCTGAACACAGGATGGAGTAGATGTGGCACCCACTGGGATGGGTAGCTATCACACCTGAACACAGGATGGAGTAGATGTGGCACCCACTGGGACAGGTAGCTATCACACCTGAACACAGGATGGAGTAGATGTAGCACCCACTTGAACAGGTAGCTATCACACCTGAACACAGGATGGAGTAGATGTGGCACCCACTGGGACAGGGAGGTAGCTATTACACTTGTACAGAGTCTGGGTTAGATGCAGCACCCACTCTGATGGGTATCTATCAAACCTATACACTGAATGAAGTAGATGTGGCACCCACTGGGACAGGTAGCTATTAGACCTGAACACAGGATGGAGTAGATGTAGCACCCACTTGGACAGGTAGCTATCACACCTGAACACAGGATGGAGTAGATGTGGCACCCACTGGGACAGGTAGCTATCACACTTGTACAGAGCTTGGGTTAGATGTGGCACCCACTGGGATGGGTAGCTATCACATCTGTAAACAGCATGAAGTAGATGTGGCACCCACTGGGACGGGTATCTATCAGACATTTACACTGGAGTAGATGTTTCATATGCTGGTATATATAGCTATAACACTTTTACACATGATGGAGTCAATGTGGCACCAGCTGGTATGGGTAACACCTGTACACATGAGGTGGATGTGGCACCTGCTGGGCAAGTAGCTATCACACCAGCCAGCCCACACAATTCGGAAACTCACCTCGGCAAAAATAAGGTCATATTAAAATAATTCCTATAGAACACCATGTTAAATATTGCTGAGGTGAACTATTATGCCACAGTATTTACCTCGACAATTGCTGATTGCCAAGGTGAATTGTATGGGCTGCTGTGGCACCCAGAAGGATGGGTAGCTATCACACCTGCATCTCACTTACAGTCTGGATGGAATAGATCTGCGATGGGTAGCTATCACATCTATAGACAAGATCAAGTTGATGTGTAGCTGAATATCTGTAAACAAGTCAACGTTAACATGCAGCACCCATAGACACTTACTAGCTATTAGTATTACACCTGTAGACTAGTAGATCTGAAACCTGCTAACATGGATAGCTATCACACCCATCGACAAGTAGATACCTACAGATTGCAGTAAAAACAACCACCCAAATGTATACATCAATTGTCAGATCATCATCAGTAGACTCCTATACTATGTAGAGTGCTGTGGCTGTCAAAATCAACAGCATATTAACATTTGTAGGATAACTACCGGTACCTCTTTGTCACAGGGTGTGTGTGAGGTGGGCGGCCCTAGGAGGTCCTTTGTAGCAAATTGTATTTTCACACTGGGTACCAATTTGTTGGAAATATACAGGGATAAATAAAGACCAGACCTTAACAAATCAGATAATACTGCTCACTGGAATGACAACTAAACATAATCAACAACTCGAAAATTTTAACTATTAAGACACAACAGTAACATGTGAAAATGAAGAAGTGGGAGTTAAAATGATGACCAAAAACACACAGAACACATCTTTTCTGGTACAAACCTTGTCACTTACAAACGTGACTCCATCTTCCTACAGGACGAAAATATATCAGAGGTGACAATACAGATGTCCAACAAACAAAATATTTAGCGGTAGGAGGCACGAAATGATGACACGCCATGATGTGATGACGTGTACATGGGGATTCCTATATTTTTTTGCATAAATTGTAGCCTTTTATCAGCGAGGTACATGTACTTTGTTTGCAGATCTATCAATGATTATTTAACCCCAGTACAATGGAATAAATATTCTAAGTTCAGTTTTGGTGTAATGGTTATAGCATCCACCTCGCAAGTAGGAGGCTCTGTGGTCGATCCGTGGCCGAGTCATACCTCAGGCCTATACAATGGACCTTGTTGCTTCCTCATGTGGTGCTCAAAAGTAAGAAGATAGATCAAGGACTGGTTTATACAGTGTCCAGATAATGTGACTGAGTGGAGTATCATGTTTGCCTATGGCATGGTGTTTCCGTGAGGCAGCACTAATTGGGCCTGCTCTGTCACATATAGGCATCGTGATAGGCCAGATTTTTTTTTTTTTTTTTTTTTTAAGTGAAATTAAATCCCAGTACTGGGTTGGTTTTGAGGTCTTTGAAAAGCCTTCACGTCTCCCACAGTTTGAGATTCTGATCTCGGGACATCCGTACTGATTTATAATAGATTCGTTAAACTAGAAATACATGTACTTGTACATACTTGCAAAACTGTACAAGAGCGAAAATTGGCTTCTTTATACGCCCGCATAATGCATCGTCTCCCCCTAACATATCCACTAACACAAAAAATTGCAATTTCTAACAATTTCCTGATTTTTGGGTCACAGTGACCTTGACCTTTGACGGACCTAAATTTTGATATTTGACATGCCTGTATTCATACGGACACAAAAAAATCTGATTTTTAATGATTTCCTGATTTTGGGGCCAAAAGTACATGTACCTTGACCCGTCAACCTTGCTGATGGACGGAAATCGTCATCACATAATTCATCCACCATTTGGGTGGGCGTATAAAATTATCAATATTAAATAACATTTGCAATGAAGTATAGCAGTCCAGTAGCAGTGTATATCTTTCTCTCGGTCTGTAAGATCAAAGTCCATTTACACACAGCTAAGTTCATTCACCATTGAATTTGGATAATAAAAGCAGCCTGCATACACCAGCACTGAGGATTTTCAATAAAGAATACCAGTATATTCACCAAAAAAAAATCATTCAGAAAGTTTTCAGGATACATAGAATTTCCAGCTATACTCATAAGAGGCATTTATTTAGAATGTGCGAACAGGTGCATAAAATCACTGCATGTTCCTGTGACATGCACTTTGAATCGTTCCTGTGACATGCACTTTGAATCTAAAACCTTTGATATATCACAAGATTTTTTATAAAAACCCAAATGAAAGATTATTCAAGGATTTCAGCAAGCCATCAGGTGTGCAGGACACCTGGGAGAGCTAATTATGGTAAATAGAAGTCACATATTTTTAAGTACGAGCTCACTGTACATGTATAGCATCTTGCGATTGATTTTGAATTCAGATAGCAGGAGCCGATGTCATGAAACCTCCCTGGACTTGGATTTTTCAAGGACTATTTTCGCACTTGACCAAGTGCACTTCAAAAAATTCTCAAGTCGTGTTTCAATATACATTGCACACTTGGTCAAGTGATGTTCGAAGTGAATTTCTTTTGTGTGGTTTCTTAATAAATCAAACAAGATCAACTGTATATATGTTCAAAATACTTGATGCCCAGGAGCCGAACGATAGAATTCAGGGCCGTAGCCAGGATTTACTGAGGGATGGATCATGGTTCGCCTTCACTCCAAAAGGGCACATCAGGGGGTTCGCTATATGGGAAAGGGGCACATAGGGGGTTCGCTTCAGTGTTTGAAAAGGGCATTTATATGAGAAAAATATATATAATTTCCGAAAGGGGGGTTCACCCGAACCCCAAGAAAAACCCTTGGCTACGGGCCTGGAATTTCAGGTGCCATTTTTGGACCTAAGAGATGAAGAACAATGCCCATACATGCATTATGATGCATTGGCAGATTAAACTTATTTTTTCTATACCATATGGGTCATTTTAAGAACTTTTTATTTCAAGGGCAGTTTTCAAGGGCGGTCCGACCACACTTGATCTCAAGTGCAATTTCAGGTTCAAGTGAACTTTCATGAAAAGCAAAAACTCAAGGGAGGTTTTCAAGTGCGAAAATTGAGTAAGTGAGGTTTCATGAAATAGGCTCCTGAAGTGACAAACTGCGAGTATTTTTTCCGGGCCTGGGAGTAAGAAAAATGTTAAAATCAAGTACAATATGGAACATAATCATAATTATTTTACCTGTCGTTCTGTATCCACTTCTATCACATTCTCATTTTCTTCTGACACTAATAGACAGGTGCTGAATGAAGATTTGAGCATATTAATGAAGAGATCATTGGCCACCACATCCAATTTCTTCTGTTCATCTCCCGTTGTGTTGGTAGTTCCTGATATACCATACCTGAAATAGGTGGGTCTCATTAAGGGTGGATTTGGGGATCAATTAGGATTTGTGATATCTATACTAGCTTTGATTAAGTCGAGATCAATTCACAACTGATATACTGGTATACATAGCACTGACAAGAAACAAGTACTGTTTAACAACTCTTCCTTTCAGTAACATACAACAGAATAATGAAACTACCACATCAGAGACTTTTGGCACCAAGGAAGAGTGATCGTGAGTGAATTATTTATCGTCACTTTCAACACTATTTCAGTCATATCATGATGCTTGGTTCCTATCACTTTTCACACCCCTAAACCACATGGGTAGGGTTCTATTCCTTTTAACACCCATGACCCAATGAAGATATCCAAAAAGTATGTCAAAATTGGAATGCGGAAAAATCTGGTTCCATATTTATGAAGAATTCCCTATATTTCTACATAATACCCTTTGTATCACTTTAAGAAATTGCCGAAATTCAGGAAGATTGTAAATTCAGAAACTTAAATCACAGTATTCGACCACTTATACTTTTTCTGTGCCAATAGGTGACAGCAATGTCCTCTAGGATTTCACTTCAACTTTTCGAAATTCTACTTTGTGTTTTTTCTGTAAGTGAAAATGTGTTTTTTGCCCGTTGCAGAAATCAGGAGGTTGCCAAACTTGGGAACGTTTCACATGAACGACCATCTGTGCCGTGGCCCATGTGGTAGTGAGAAGCTCCAAAAAGTTTATTCCGTGTAGCAACATTATTCGGAGTATGAGAACTGCCTCGAGCTTTGCAATAGTTTATACACGGTAGGAAGGTCAAGGTCATTCAAACATGCTGTCAACACCGATCTATCGCTTTTATGACACGTATACCGTTTTATATTTTAACATTTATGATTCTAATTGGTAGTAACAGAAATCGACAACAATCATACTTACAAACTAGCGATACCGGCTTTGCGAACAGCTGACGAGACTGCTTTTATTGCAGTGAGCAGTGCCGTCAAAAGTTGAGTCAAGTCTCCTGTCGCATGCGGATGTTTCTTTTGCTCGGCTAAAACGTAGCGTGTCAAAGTTATACAGTCCGTGTCTATCCCAGCCATAATTATGAATGGATTATATACTAATCTCACAAATATCTAAATTTCTCCCCAGTTCACTTGCTCCTTTCTCTTCCGTCAGTCGAGCACGATTACCGCTTGTCCTTGTGGTGCGGTCACCTTCGATGGTGAGAAAGGCTAATTTGCATGTGCCATCAACCGTTCTGACTTCTCATTGGCTGATGGTGACACACCTCCGTCAGAAATCGTGGCTGAAGCATGGCAAAGAGAACCCCCTTTAAAGTGAAATAAAAACTGTTAATAAAATGATAATATGAAATTATATATACTTTTTGGATCGTTTTATAATATTGTGTTACTTCAGCACGTAGCACAAACCGGTAGCTTGTTCCGGGCATTTATAACACGACTTGAGGAGAAGAAGAACTTCTTGATCACCGGTATTGAGTCGGGCATGTGGATTCAAGAGTTTTAGTTGATGACCACTTGTTTTGGTATCATGCGATATTTGTCATACGACCACTTTACATTTGTTTTTTACATTATTCTGTTATGCTCCCGTGATCCGGAACGAATAGTATTATAACTTTGTGGCAATAACATAACACTGAAGGATACTCAGGACATATGTCAGGCTCTGAATGTTAGTAAGTTTGCATACCAAGCACCGCAGGGTTGCCATGTCAATATCACGAGCTTGGCACGAAGGGAAGAATAAACCTTATATGGAAGATGTAAAAATATCAGATACAAATTATCAAATATAAAAAATGCAGCAACAAAAAGAGAGAAGTGAGTAGTGTGAAAATGAGAGTCGACGCCCCCTGTGTAATGTGTAGCGAGCAGGGAGGAGGATACACGGAGGAGGGAGGAGGAGGAGAACTAGATGATTGGTAGCAGCTGTTCCAATAATAATATAGTTACGGACACAACAGATTAATATTCAATCCAATAGCACCCAAGAGATTCCGATAGGAGGAGGAGGGAGGAGAAAAAAGTCGTAAGAGGGCCATTTTGTTCGCAAGCAACATATAAATCATGTATCATATCTTTCTTCGCATTTGTGTGGTGCCCTCCAAGTTAACACCGGTTATGGTGCATGTATTTTTTAAGACATTTTCCACACTTTACAGATTATGCAAACATATAATTTCAATACATGATAAGTCTATTAAATCGATCGATTGACGAACAATGTGCGATGGGTAGTAATATAATGGTGACATGGATAATGGGGAGATGATGAAAATAATCAAGAAGATGGAATGTTGATAATAAAGCTATCAACAGACATCAGCAAGAAATGGAGTCTCATGAAGGCAGCTCTTCAGAAGACTTCATTCAGATAACCTATGATTATTTTCTTCCAACTATACGTAAAACATTGGTGAAACTGTATCAGAAACAATTCTACCTTCTGAATGAGATTGTCTTAACGCCTTAACGCACTAGCTTAACACCTTAACGCCCCATAGTAACGCCTTAACGCCCCATCATAACACATTAATGCATGTGTGGCACACCCTGTACCCTAAAGCCCATAGGGCATCGGGTACATCAACGTGCAGGTGCTTCAATTTGATACCTCACACGACTCAATCGGTCGGACCAATATTGATCCAACGCAAAAACCAAACCGTCCAACCAAATCTGCCTATAGATGCACGACTCATGCTCAATCATAAATTTTCAGCGAAATTCAACCCATGGTCATGAGACCCGTCCCATCATGTTCTACAGCGTGATACAGAAAAAATAAGGTGCCATGCCCCACACGACAAATGCGCATGAAGTAACTGAAGAGTAAGGTCTTATTTAGGGGCAGATAACTCTTGCTGGGCCGTAACATTACCAGATGTGACATTTGAACCGAAAATGTCCTCTGACCCGATGTGACCTTGACCCGGAAGTGACCATTCACCCAGATGTGACTTCACCTCCTCAAGTGACGTCATCACCCTCACACTCAGTCATAATGAATCGGTCGTTTCCCAATCTAGCCCCAGATCTCACTTTAGCTGCGAAAACTCCGCCAATACGGAAATAGCCGAACGTGAGTCGTTTCCCTACTATTTGCCGCCATCATTGTTAAAATATGTTGACAGCTTCGCTATTAGAAGAAACCAGCTGCATGTGTTCGCCCGTGGGGTGGGGTGGGGGGGTGGTCAAATTATTGATTATTTTTGTTATCTTTTCTGATGTGAAAGGAAAGAATGTTCGGTTGGAAAAAATGTCCGACTCCGATATAATAACCTAGTGACACGTTTTCCAATTTGCAGCTCGGGTAAGACATACTATTTATGAAACATGAAAAGGGACATTCTTTCCTATTACACTGACTACTGACGCGGAAAATCGGATCTGACGCCTACATGAAAAGCATTCAACAATCAGGGTTTCTTTGCAAAAATCCATTTGGACGCTACATCAAAGTCAGGAACCTTTTTTAATTGCTACGTTCGCAGTTACATAATGCAGCATATGGTGTTCCCATTTATGATGGCCCCATTTTAAGCTGTTAACGCATGATTTGAATAACACAGTATAACCCAGAACTGTTGGCCATTGAAAACAAACGTTTCTTGAGCTGAATAGACCGCGTAATTAAACTGGGTAAATATATCAATACGGTTGAGATGGCGAATAGCAATTAGGTGGGAATGCGCTATAATTACCGTTTTCCTTTTTCGAGACCAAGATGTTTCTCGGAGAGGAAAAGATCAATATACGCATTCATTTGGAAAAGTCTGGGATGTGTTAAATGATGATCATCCTTAATTACACAAGGCATCGTTTAGATGGTAGTATAACACCCTTCAGTATAACAACTTTCGATGTTCATGTATCACAAACATTCGACAATGCTGTTTTCAAACCCCATTCTACTATTACATCAAAGTAAGAAACCGGGGTTAATTGCTACCTTCGTGTTGCCATTATACATGCATATGGTGTTCCTATTTCAAGCGGTTAACATTTGGATAACCCATGGTGAGCATATAATCCAAAGGTGTCGGGCATTCAAAATATTTGTGTATGTTTGAATGGGCGCCTCATTACCCCCAATTCCAACGTCCCCACTTTCTGAATAACACGATGGGTTATTATTTCACAAAGAGGCATGCATGAAAAGAATCCGAGCATTGTGATGATGGCTAATATCAAATAGTGTTGAGAGACTTAACGGGGCCAAACGGAGCATATCTGTTATGAACATGTCCGATGTACTTTCGGCGCAAATTATCTTAAAACAAGAGCCCGAGGGGCTTCAATATACGCCCGTATATCTGGAATTACACTGGTCCGAATTTCTAGATTGTTAATGGCCTTGATCCGAATTGGTAGCTAGCAATCCAGAGAAAGGTCTACGATTTTATGCTTCTGAGAATGTAACATACATCACATCTTATATTGAATGATAAACTAAAATGGGCTGAACTCTTGGTAACTAGGTGACCTTGAAACAAGAGTCGAGAGCTCACATATCCCACACTAAAATCGACAATAGTCAAACACAAGAGAAAGTAGTTTTCTTTCAAGTGGATTCCTCTCAGGCGAGAAAAATTTTCATGAAGGTAGAAGGATGTGAAGAAAGTGATGAAGTAAACCTTTGTTATTGAGTTAATAAACAGGCATAAAGTTCATAAAGGACCCCTCTCCCCGTTAAATCAGTGAATGTATGGTTTTTATTTCACAACAATTTAACTAAATGTAGCTGTTTCTTACAATGTATCAAACATGGGAGACAACTTCACAGGATAAATGCCATAAACATGTAGGGGAGACAAGTCTGAATATTCCAACCTAACACATATAGGCAGCTAAACTTGATTCAGTTTTGGGGGACTGTGACCTTGACCTTTGACAAATTGATCTCTCTTTGCAATGCCAGTAAGCTATACCCAAAGTTTGGTACCAATCCATGCCTTGAAACTAGAGATATCGCATGGACAACTAATGTTAATGAATGAATGGACAGAATGCAACATCGCATTACATGACCTCGTCTTAGACAGGTATATGAAAATGTGACTTTTAATGATTTCTTGAGTTTGGGGTCACAGCGACCTTGACCTTTGACCCACATTTTGGTATGTAACACATCATGTCCCTCTAATGTATCTACTGGCACAAAAAAGGTTATTTTTAATGATTTCAAATTTTTGGGTCACAGTGACCTTGATCTTTAATCTTGACCTACATTTTGGTACACGACACATTGTCTTCCCTCAATATCTCAATCATCTTCACAAGTCCAGGTAAATCCTAAATCCTCTGAGAGGGTTTACCTGGACATTTTTGGTCTTTCAAATGAGTTCTTGAGTCGACGCCTCCATTATACAATCTCGTACATTTCATCCACCGCGCTTGTTTTGAATAAGCATGTCGGTATCCCAAGCTTGCGGTTTTTGCTTTGACTTCCGAGGTTGATTTCAACTTGACATCAAAGCAGTTGGGTCCGCAATGAAATTCAATCCTGTCATATCTCATACCTAGCAGCGGATTGGCCTAATCAACTGGCTTAGCGCGTTCACTGATTGGGTTGATTTAGAGGAAACCTCTTGATCTGTTTATATCCGGAACTCATATGCGTAACTAACCAAGCCAGTGTATCGATCCTAACAGATCGATCGATACACTGGCTCGCGAGGATGTGTATCAATGGACACAAAAAAAATCACAATTTTTAACAATTTCATGATTTTGGGGGTAACAGTGACCTTGACCTTCGGCCTTGACCTACATTTTGGTATGCAACACTTTGTTTCCCCCTATTGAATCCACTCACATGAAAATAGAAATTTTTGATGATTTCCGGATTTTTCGATCACACTGACCTTTGACCTCTGACCTCGACCTACATTTGGTATGCAACACATCGTTCCCCCCTAGGGCATCCATTCACCAAAAATTAGAACTGTCAATGATCAATGATTTCCGGATTTTTAGGCAACAGTGACCTTTGACCTCTGACATCGACCTCAGTAGTAGGGAAAGAGGATTTAACCTCATATTTTGCCGGGGGAGATAACTGGCGACAGGTGGCGTTGTTTCTCAAGAGACCAAAAACTACCTCCAACACAGAAGAGTTCCAATCTAGGGGGAGGTAACTCTGGGTCACTATAGTTCCGGCAAAGGGCCCCTGGGCATGTATTCTTTCGCGGTGATGCGGTCTGGCGGTAATGCGGTCGCGGAAGAAAGCTTCCGCGGAGAAAAAGTAGTCCTCAGACTTCAAATACGCTGCATGGTCCGATTGAGTCGAGTGAGGTATCAAAGTGAAGCATTCGTTAAGGGGCATCCAGTCATGGGTGGGTGTATGTAAAATTAGGATTTTTCCCGAAACTATAAAAAGCGGAACACGGACTTTACCCCTAAAATAGGGGAAAACACCTATCAACCCTAGACAAAAGGGCTAATATCGGTCCCCGGGCTTATTGGGACCTGCCTATCAAGTCAATGGGGTGGGTGCGTGTAAAATTAGGATTTTTTCCCGAAAATATAAAAAGCGGAACACGGACTTTACCCCTAAAATAGGGGAAAACACTTATCAACCCTAGCCAAAAGGGCTAATATCGGTCCCCGGGCTTATCGGGGCCTGCCTATCAGGTCAATGGGGTGGGTGCGTGTAAAATTAGGATTTCCCCCCGGAAATATAAAAAGCGGAACACGGACTTTACCCCTAAAATAGGGGAAAACTCCTATCAACTCTAGCCAAAAGGGCTAATATCGGTCCCCGGGCTTATCGGGGCCTGCCGATCAAGTCAATGGGGTGGGTGCATGTAAAATTAGGATTTTTTCCGAAACTATAAAAAGCGGAACACGGACTTTACCCCTACAATATGGGTCTGTATTATACAATATAAGGGAAAATGCCTGTATGGGGTATGGGGATGGTCAATTTTTTTCGTGGGCTTTACTATGGCTTGTGGGGTCTCGTTTTTCTCGTCTCGCCAAGAAAGTGACAATGGGAAGGATCGCGGAGCGAATCGGTGAAATTTTTGGGAAAAGTCACCGAGGTCTGTATATAGGCTCATACTGGCTATATCGGGGGAGGGGTGGTCAATTTTTTTTTGTGGGCTTTACTATGGGTTGTGGGGTCTCGTTTTTCTCGTCTCGCCGAGAAAAACACAATGGGAGGGGTCCCGGAGCGAAGCGGTGAAATTTTTGGAAAAAGTCACCGAGGTCTGTATATAGGCCTATAGGCTGGCTATGGGGGTATAGGTCCAACCTGGAAAATTCACACACGTTCATTGTGATATGGGTTGTTTGGTCTTGTTTTTCACGTCTCGTCATTTAGAACACGATGGAAGGGTCCCGGAGCGAAACGGTGAAATTTTTGGAAAAGTGCCATATAGCCCATATAGCTCCATACTGGCTATGGGAGGGATAGGTCCATCCTGGGAAATGCACACACGTTCATTGTGATATGGGTTGTTTGGTCTTGTTTTTCACGTCTCGTCATTTAGAACACGATGGGAAGGGTCCCGGAGCGAAACGGTGCAATTTTTGGAAAAGCACCATATAGCCCATATAGCTCCATACTGGCTATATGGGGGTATAGGTTCAACCTGGGAAATTCACACACGTTCATTGTCATATGGGTTGTCTGGATTTGTTTTTCACGTCTCGTCATTTAGAACACGATGGGAAGGGTTTCGAAGCGAAACGGTGAAATTTTTGGAAAAAGTTCACCGAGGCCTGGGTAAGCCCATAGGCCTATACTGCATGGCTATGGGGGTATAGGCCCATACGGGGTGGACGTTTTGGGGTCTAGGTGAGCCCCTAATGATCCTATGGTGTCGTATGAGGTCTTATTTTGAAGCTCTCGTGGAGGAGCATCCGACTGGACTAATAGTTCGTCCGTTTTCAATATTCTGCGCATGCGCAGTCTGGCCCGTAGTATAGAAAGTAGGCATTTTGGGGGTATGTGGGTGTGTGTTTGGGGTAGAGATGGACCACTATGGGTCCGAATGGGTCGTGGAAGGTGTCAAAGTGAAGCTTGTGTGGGGTAGTCAGAATGGCGTGCTTTTAAAATGCAAGTCGCGTCAATCTGCGCATGCGCAGTTGGTTGTAGTAAGTCAAGTGACCATTTTGGGGCAGTGCAAGAAGGTATTTGGTGTCGAGATGGACCATCCTTGGTCCGATTGTGTCGTGGGAGGTGTTATCTTCCGGTTTCACTAAAACTACCTCCGAATACAGAAGAGTTCCAATGTTCCCCTTAGCATATCGGTCCCCGGGCTTATCGGGGCCGATCGTAGTTACGCCTTAACGCTCTAACATAACGCCCTGACGCCATGATATAGACCGGAGAGAGAACAACAACAACAACAAGGATGACACTTGAGAGAACAACAAGTTTTTTTTCATATAGTTTATTTTCCCCAATGTTACATCATACCCACGCTGGGGGAGCCGCGTTGGGTATGTTTACAACTCAAAAAGACTCTTGCCCAATCAGAGGCCACCATTTGCATCTGTCCTATTCGTTCCTGTCCGTTAGATTCTTGTCCAATCAGAAGTCGCCATTTCAGAAAGTTCCATCTTTGCTCGGTGTGACCTAAGCGTCGTCGGGCAGGCCTGGATATTCTTCGGGCAGCATGTCCTGAAACAGTTGTTTGCGCATTCTGATCGCATTTTCCAGGGCCTCGATGGGTGGTAGCCCCATAGCCTCTTCCAAGTGACGCTTGGTCTTCATGATGGACCTGTGCGTGGGGTCGCCTTTCATTTCAAGCGGGATTAAGGTATACTGTTCATAGATCGCCATGGCTGTTTTCCTGATGCGGGGGCGCATTTGGGTGTACGTCTGTTGTAAATTATCCTCTCCGGCGTCCTCGATCGCTGCAGCGTAAGTATTGATAGCTGCTGTCACAATACGATCCCAGAAGGTAGGTTCTGCCTCACTTTCCACGGACGTAGGCTGACTATCTGAGGTCAAGCTCTCCGTATCACTAGACTCTCAGCAATCTCTGTTCGGTATCAGTCGCTACACTCTCAGCAGTCTCTGTATCAGCATCCGCCTCAACGGACTCCTCAGAGTCTTCAATCCCATGTATATTTTTCTGGTGTCGCATCATATCGTAACGTCTGGTGAACGTGCGTTCGCACTCAGAGCAAGTATAAGCCATGTTGACGGTTGAACGTCGACTGTGCGTGTTTTTGGAAATACGCTTGCTTTTATAGACAGTAACGCCCATCAACGCTTAGCTTAACGCTTCAACGCCCTGGTGAATTAGCTCAGAAGCTCTGATTTCCATGGAATTGACACCAATTCATCGAAATGCAGTGACGTCCGTCAACGCCCGTCGTTACGCCTTAACGCCCGTCTCAACGCCTTAACACACTTTCTTAACGCTTTAACGTCGTTTAATGATGCGTTCGAACAAATGTTTCTTTTGTGCTATTGCTCTGACATACGCCGCTTTCCAGTTCATGCCCGAGGTTTTCAACATCGACGCTGTTCTTTCAATTTCCATATGGACTGGGTCCTTATCCAACAATTTCATATGGGTCACGAGGTCGACATACCGTTGACGTAAAGCCCGTCGTAGTCTGGGTGCCAATCTGTTATGGGCTAAAATTGCGGCTTCCTCTTTCGAATACCCTTTGCGTTGAAACTTGTTTTCTGTGACCCTCAACGTCTTGCCCATCTCGGCGTTCATACTTTCTTTGAACAAATCCTTCCATAGCCTCGAGTTCACATTATGTTCATTCCCTTGTACGGGTTTGAGTTGGTCCTTCACGGTTGGGTGATATTCCGGGACTGATGGTATGAAGGGACCCCGCTGTATGGGGGTGGGTTGCTGCCGCTGCTCTACCAGCTGTGGACTCGGTGGATGGTGTCGGGGTATATGACGTTGCGGTGATCCCTCGCCGGGTAGCAGGTGGGTCGTCAGCCGGCGATCTTCGGGGGTATGGGCTTTTAAATCTACGAATAGGTAGCCGTACGGACGACTTGTTGCCCCTTGAAACGCCTGCATGAAATGGTCGATGTTCTGAAGATAAATTCGACTACCAAACACACGGATTTGTGCTCTGTCAATGGGATTGGAGAACAACACAAAGTATTGGCAGTTCAAGGCAATATCTCTGGACGCCATCCCTTGAGGAAAGAGATTCTGGGTCAAATAGATGACGGACAGATTCCTATGATGGGATCCTTTAGTAAACAAGTCGGCAACGTGTGAATTGTCCTTGGCCGCACTCATCAGATCATCTAGCACTACCACGTTGGTTTGCTCTGGGTCAAAGTAATACGGTTCGTCTATGTCGTGAGGAATCCCTGGGACGAAACTCACATTCTGTAATCGCGTAGTTTCGTAGGCGGGCTGCCATTGGCTATAACACCAAACAACACGTGCCGGAGCTGGGGTTGCCACACCTTCCTCTAAGAACTTCATTACCCAGGACGTCTTTCCACATGCCGTAGGGCCGCTCACCGTCATCGTATAGGGATGCTCTACTGCACTTCTTGGACATATAGCGGGACTCGGCGGTGTCTCTTGGTTGTGTTTGCCTTGAATGTGCCTGAGCATACTATCGCGACGAGAGAAGGTTCTCTGACAGAACGTACACGTACGCGACATGTTGATCTGTCGACCAATACATAAGGACTGATGAGGGACACATGTTCATTCTTATATGTACAGACACCACCACCAA